>JASSUY010013740.1:0-51171 GCA_032466535.1 Forpus xanthops
CTCCATCCTGCCCCAGCCCAGCTCTCTCAGCCTGGCTCCAGAGCAGAGCTGCTCCAGCCCTCGCAGCATCTCTGTGGCCCTCCTTTAGACACACATGTTCAGGCCTTTAGCGTTCCGTGGCCAAAGGCATTAAAAATCCTGCTTCCTGGGCAGCTCTGGACACAGCTTTACAGGGTTTGAGTTGAAAAAATTGCATTTGCAGGACATGGGCCATGTCTGAAATCACAGCGGCTGAGAATGAAGCAGGGCTAATGCTGCGCTGCAGTGAAACTACTGCATGCTGGCCTGGGCTTCCCCCTCCAGACATTACACAGGACAGAGTGCATAAGAATAATCATTATCTAACATCTTCCTTATGCATTTTTAAAGGTCTCTAGGTGTCACTTGACTTCAAGAGCTAAGCAACCTAGACACCAGCGGTATCCAGAAGGAGTCTAAGTGTTTAAGCAGCTTTTAAATATATGATGCTTTAAACATTTCAGCACAGACAAATGCAGACAGGAGTGTGCTTGATCTGGAAGCAGCCAGGAATTAGCCAGCTGCAGTCCCAAAACCCACCGTGGCACCAGCACGAGCTTCAGACACACTTCTACGTGGGCTCAGGGATGCAAAGCACAGGAATGAGCTTCAAGGAGATGGTAATACCAATCAACCATATTCTGGGTTTAATACTGATCTCCTGGGTTATGATATTTAACAGGGAAATATTAGAAAGCATCCATGCAGTGATTTATTGTTATTTTAGCTTGGAATTCGGAATGCATCACGTGGACATGCAACATGTTCAGGCCAATGTCACAGTTTGTTACACTGCATTTGGAGGAGACAGCCACAAGGTAAAACTCACACAGATGTAACTCAGCAGATGACCTTTCCTATACATCACATTTCCATATTTTCAGACCAAATGACCTTTTTTCCCCTCGGGGATATTAATAAAACCTCTTATTGTTAACTACTGCACCACAACTGTAGCAGATGAACAGAAACCATGCTTGGCACATTTCATCAGATGGGTGTTTCCTATGGAAGTCAATTAATTGAGGCAAAGAGAGCTGCATCGATACCCAGCCTTAGAGTGATTTCTCTGGAAATGAAATTACACGTCTTAAGGGATTATTTCCTGCTAAGGTCATTTTAAATAACTCTATGAAAGAGAAACTACCAGTTACAAGTAGGGCCTGATTCTTTCATCAGTGCCCCTTGATATGTTTGGGTATCTCAAATGAAATGTACTTTAAATCTCCCTTACAATTGCCAGAGTGGTTGCCTTCACGTAAATGTGATTTGGGACAGGAAGGTACAGGCATGATTTGAATTGCCAGTGTGTTTGTCTCTATGGGAGTAACACCATCAGTCCTCCCGAGGGATCGCGTGCACATATCTATTCAAAGCACAGGATTATTTCTGCATTAATAGAGAGCAACCTGATAAAAGCTGAGGCTTTGCAAAGAAGGGGAATGCACCGAATTAAAACATTCCACACGAAATTCGATGATCCTCTAACTTTTGGAAACAAAGCCCCTTCTGAGCAATCCCATCTGCTCCCCTTGGCTCGCGCTCTTTGAATCAACATCTGTTTAGACACTGAAGACACGGGTACATTTGCCTCTGTTGGTTTTATCATCGGAAAGCATTCAAATGGATTGAAGCACAAAGTTAAACATCAGATCTAAACCCGGGGCTGTGGTTTCGAACACTTGTTTAAGTCTTTGCTCTTCGAGAGGAGGTTTTTTTAATTCCTGATCCAACCCCATTGCGAAAGGACCTTTTATTGAATGGCATCTCCAGGTAAGGCTTTAGAGCAGCCACTTCTTCGCTCCTGCCAACCTTGGCCAAGCAGTTATTCAGCAGGATCAGGCAGTAATCAGATTTCCCATGCAGCTGGCAATTCAAATAGAAAGGATTGCTGTTCTGAAGGTAAAACAGAAAGAGAAAAAGAGAGCTAGAGAAAGGTAACATTATGAATTTGTGCATTTGCCAGGACACAGCCAGTAGAAAAAGCAAAGCAGAAGCAGAAAAACACTTCATGCTTCTAATGCCAAGGATGAACTGCTGTTTGCTAAAGGTTCCTCATATTCCAAATCAGATTTTTCCTAGTTTTCTAGAAGACTTCACAGTGGTATTGCTGGTATAAATTACTCACACTGCCACAGGTGTGTGTAGGGTATGAGTTGAATTGTTTTCCATGATGTGGTGAGGCACTGGAATGGGCTGCCCAGGGAAGTTGTGAATGCTCCATCCCTGGAGGTGTTCAAGGCCTGGTTGGACATAGCCTTGGGTGACATGGTTTAGTGGGAAGTATCCCTGCCCATGGCAGGGGGGTCGGAACTGGATGATTTTAAGGTCCTTTCCAACCCCAACTGTTCTATGATTCTATGTTGACCAGTTGTAGCATGTCACACCATTTCCTTAGAGTAGCATGTATGTTTACTGCTGTAAAATGAAACAGCATCTTGTCATCACTTGTGGGGAGTGATGTAGCTCAAATGATGGCTAAGAGAAAATAATAATAGCTGCAAAGCAGAAATTTGAGGGAGAAGCTTTCTAGTAGTTACAACCTATTTATGGTAATACATTAAACTTGGGTATAACTAAGTTCAGTAACGACAAAGTAGTAATGGGAATTTTAAAAAGTCTAGATTAAAAGCCATAAAGGCTTATGTACATGTCCCTTTTACTTGCACTTTACAGTATAAAAAGGTAAACTACATAAAAACCTTCACAAATTTAAATTGCATTGAAATTAGCATTGGATTTAAACTCAAACATTTCCTGGCATGTCTATAGCTGCTGTGTGCACTTGCAGCACATCGTGATTTACAAGCTTGTAGATGATCTATGTGAAAGAACTATTAATTACTAAAGCTGCCTAAATGTCTAAAGCATTCTTGCTTGAGAAACAGTTGCATGCAAAGCCACAGGGTTAACATCTGCCTTCACTGGAATTGATGGCAAAACTGCCATTAGCTTCACTAAGATTAGTTTTAATTCAGTATGCTATTACTTTTATTAATGCTGCTTAGTGTTTAATACTTCTTTGGCCTGCTCTGTGCATATAAAAGGTAGATTAATGATTCCTGCTCAAGCACGAGCATGCACCAGGGTTTGTTCCCCAGGCTGAAGGTTCTCCCTAACAAGAAGAAATATTTTATGCAAGGAAAACAGGCACAGAGAAAGTCCCCTTTGAATTTTTGGCTCTTATCTCACAGCCTACACAGGGACTTCACTGCTGAATAAACTGCTGTTATTTTGACACACAAGATATTCACTGAAATAATTAAACTCATTTTAGCTGTGGTATCATTGACATTAAGAAATGTGGCTACTCAGATCAAGCTACATCTAAACTATCATAGTCAGAAATGAAAGATGACTCAGCACTTACAGCAGCATACATACAGCAGGACCGGGTGATGGGTAGATTAAGGCTAACAGGAATTTCATATCAATAAAATAAAGAGCTTCAGGAGTAGCCACTATCTCTGCTAGCGACACATCACCTTAATGAAAAGCTAATGATGGAGAACACATCAGAGGAGACAAAGAAATCCGAACCATGGCTCCTAGAGCTGATTTTACAGCAATGAAGAAACAAGGAATCTAAAGACAACTTTGTCCAAAGCAGGGAAATTGAATATCAGTAGAAATAAAGTGTCTCATTCCACAACGGCAAAGTCTTAAATGCATGGTTTGACCAGGAACGTGGCGTGGTAAATAAACTGGTCGAGATCAGCAGCTGAAAGGATATCAGCGTCATTTAAGTAACCTGTTCACTTTAGTTCTATAGGCTGTGCTACTTTCATAGTTCAATCACATTTGTATTACTGACCCTATGCAATAATTGTCCATAAATTTATATAGGAATTCCTCCTTACTTACACACTAAGAGTTATAGATAAATCTGTTGGTTTATAAAATAGCTAGCAATAAGTGAAATGAATACATATATCCTGTTGCACCTATCTGATGTAGGCAAGGGATTCAGGTGGAGAGAAGATCCATGTTTTTCTCTTTTCCATACAATATTTCAGCTCCCCACACAGTACATTAAATATGCAGTAGATTTCTCACATGATTATTTTAGAGGCTTGCATATTTTATTAGTAACTAGAGCAAAAATTGAGCTGTACTCCAGGAAAATCAGATAATAATATGAAAGCAATAGCTTTAATACAAGAAACTTTTTTCATTTTATAAAACAACAAGGAAATAAGCAAGCAAAACACACTAAATTAACTATAATAGCTATTTAGAAGAAATGAAGCTCATCATCTTCAAGCAAGTAGGGAGCATGACTTACCATGGAAGAGACGACTGGGTAAGTCGAGCACATGAACATCAAGGAGCTCCAAAGAACGAAAACAGAGTTTAACCTGCATAGACTTCAAAGGGAGACTGAGATCAGTTAAAGTTAATATAAAAGGAAGCAAAAAGCTCCATACTACACATAAACACACAGCTAGCACGTTTTCTCCACATACAAAGTAATCCACAGTGCCTTTACCTGATCATTTTTTACTCAGGATTGTATGTGTATGCACATGCAGTTATACTACCAAATTCCTCATATATCCTTTAGTTCTTTCTTAGATGACTGTTTTATACCAGAGTTCAGGAGTGAAAATGTCATCAAAGCTTATTTTATTATGACTAATTGGTCCTTGTTTGGCCTTTTCTTCTCGTTAAATGGGAAAATGGCAGGAACACACATTCAGCTGCCATTCTGAAACTACCCATTGATTTCATTTAAAGCGTTGCATTAAAATGTCTCTCAAGTGGGTTTACTGTTAAGTCTGTATCATCATAGCAAATGTGGTCAAAGGTCTAAAGATTTCAAAAACACATTTCAAGAATGTTTTACCACTTCCAATATAACAGATCACGACCTTGTAAAGCCTGTCTGCAAGGGAAAAAGAGTAAAACTGCATTTCAGATTGAAAGCTCCTCGAAGAATTATACTCAGAACAGCCACAGTGCATAGAATCATAGCATCACAGAACAGGTCGGGCTGGAAAAGACCTTAAGATCATCCGGTTCCAACTCCCTGCCACGGGCAGGGATGCCTCACTCTACACCATGTCACCAAAGGCTCTGTCCAATCCGACTTGAACACTGCCAGGGATGGACCATTTACCACTTCTTTGGGCAACCCGTTCCAGCATAAAACATATAAACATAAAACAATATATACAGCTTTTTCTTACCCTTTCTTTTTACATGCTTAGATTTAAACCACCCAAATTTTAAGTGTTTTTCTTGGAACTTAAGTGCTTTAGACATTAATTTCTTCTCTTGCATGCAGACCCATCTTATCCTAAGTGGTGGTTTAAGCCTCTTTAACTCACGCAGTTGCTCTCTCACTCCCCCCTCTTTCTTCCCCCCAGCTCCCGGAGGGATGGGGAGGAGAATCAAAAGAATGCAACTCCCATAGGTTGAGATAAGAACAGTTTAGTAACTAAGGTATAACATAAATCACTACTGCTACCACCAATAATAATAATGACAAGGCAAATACAAGGAAAGAATACAACAGCTCACCAAATAAACACCCAGCCGAATCAAGCAGTGCACCCCCACTCTTCCGGTTCTCTGCTCTCCATTTTTACATCCTGGGCATGACGTGCTGTGGTATGGAATACCTCTTTGGTCAGTTTGGGTCAGGTGCCCTGTCTCTACTTTCTCCCAGTCTCCTCCCAGCTCCCCTCCTCCCTGGCAGAGCATGGAACTCAGAAAGTCCTTGGTCAGACCAAAACATTACCAAGTACTAACTGAAAACACTGGTGTTATCAGCATTGTTTGCAGGCCCAAAATCAAAAACACGGTGCTGCACCAGCTACCAAGAAGGAGAAAAATGACTCCTGCTGCAGAACCCATGATACTGAGCAACTGATAAATATTTGCTCCTCAGATGTATGTACGTATATTCAGTTCTTGGTATACGTAGGGTAGCAGAAAACAAGGAGAAGCCTTAGGCAAAGGCATGAAGGCAGAGAGAACAGCTGAGGAGGAAAGCCTAGCCCTGAGGTTTTTAATTATATGTCAACACTGAAGACTGCAAAGGTCTAGGATTTGGTGGAAAATAAAACATTGTAAAAATGGCTGTATTACTGACACTACTACCACTTCATTAGTCCTCAGCCAAATGTTCCTGTTATTACCAATAAGACAGGTCATGCTCAGAACATCCTCTGACTCGAACAGACAGTGACAGGATTACTTTTTAGTCCCCAGTAAAGTGTCTCTCTGTCAGAAAATGTGTATTTATATAAATCTTCTATTGAAACGTACCCATTTAAAGGAAAAATTCACTGGAGGATGCCTCTAGTTTTCCAATTCATTCTTCAAATAAGAAAATGTGGGTTTGTGCATGCATATGTTCCACCAACCCACAGTTAAGATTGCTCATAACACTACTTCTAGGTAGACTACCAGATAGAGCCAAATATTCCAATATCCTGAACAACCCCATGGTTTTCTCCTCACTCTTACTGAGATATCAAAGACCTACACTCCACCATTTTGCAGCTCATCAACCTGACCATCACTGGAAAGTAATTTACTCCTCAGTCGATGAGAGACTGGAGCAGCCTGTGACATCAAGGGCCACACCAGTGTATGTTCTGAAACCAGCTGCTCCCCATCTCCAATTTTTCATAGGTCAGCACAGGGCTGCTCCAGGGATGTCACATTGCTGTGACTAGGCTGCAACTCTGAATTCAGTTACACAATATCTCCAGCCTGATTTTGCAGCCATTAGATAGTTCTCCATGAACAAAACTTTTTTAGAAGCCCATATTAATTTGGCTCCTCAGGGAATTAAGTTCATTACCTTTGCCATCTATCATAGTCTGCCACTGATGCATATTCAGAATTGTTATAGCAAGATAGAAGTCAGATACCCCTAGGAGAACAAACCATATGCTTTATAGACAAGCATACTTTATGATGACACCTAAAGGTTCTGAATAGTTTAGGCTACATAAACATCGTATGTGCTGCCTGGACAATACGACAGTAGGCACACTTCCAGCAATAGCATCCTGGCCCATGAAAGAGTGGGAAGCATCCACAACAATCCTGGCTTTATTCTAACCTTATCTTCACAGAGATTACAGGCAGATCACAAACAGAGGCCAATAAGACCGCCTTTCATTTTGCACCTAAACACCTTCAAGGCACTTACAGCATCATTCACGCCCTGCAGGTTGAAGCTGGCACTATGTGTAAGATGTAAGTAATTTAGTTTACTTCAGTGATGATCATTTGCTTTCTGCTGCTTCTACTCATATTCACCTTTCACCAACATGCTGGAAGACAAGCCTGAATGAATCAACACTAAATCTCCTAAAACATAAGCGGCACTTATCAGTTTCAGAGAGTAAGTAAAATAGTAGCTTCATATCCCATGCAGTCATGTCTCCAGAGGGTGAGAGTGAAGCACAGGCTGCTTGCCTTCAAATAGCTTCAAAACCATAGGACAAAAAGTCAACCAGGGAACAGATGAGTGCCCGATGTAGGATACAGTGCCCGATTAAGGATACAGGAGTTACGATGGGATCCAAAAGATGTAACCACTAGATTCTATGAACCAAGTTTGCAGGCTTATATGCAACATTATCTACCCTGGGACAGCTTAAAGACCCCTGTGACCTAATCACAATGTACAGATTTAAACAAAAATGTATAGCTGGAAAAAGAAAAGCTTCTTTATTCAACAGTGTGTAACTGTACATGAGGAAAGCGATAGCCTGTGTTGCCCTGTGAAGAAGCACAGCACTGAGGAAATCCTCTGGGTATACAGAAACTGACAGATGTGTCCCCTGATGCTCTCTACAAGCAATCTGATGTTGAGTTTATTGACTCCAAAAAAGGGGGCATGGCTCCTATTCAGTTTCAGATATTCCTTCAGCTTATCACAGAATTCATAACATTGGATCCTTTTAGAGGCCAGGGGAAGCTTTGCAAAGCTAATTGCTCCTAGTAAGAGAGTAAGGGGATATTTTCACTTATCCATCTACCACTTTATCACCATGGTCATTTTGGTCAGTACAGACAAATCACTGGGATAAGACCCTCCCTACTCTTAATCCTCTTTCCCTGTTTCTTCAGAGCATTTCCCTTTCAGAAGCATTTCCCTTGCCTGCATGTTCCTTGAACCTGTTTTTACCATACTTCTCTTCCCTTATATCTGCCTTTAGCAAATCCTGCATCCTGAGTTTCCTCTCTGCCTTCCCACGCTCTGATATTTACACTGGGACTTATACTCCCCCAGCTCTAATCTGATCCTCATGGAACAGCAGGTTCATTTAATCACTGGCTCAAAAATTGCAAACACATTTTATTAGACTTATCTACTCTTAATGATACAGTAGCACACTACAGTACCATTTAGAACAAACTGCTATTGCTAACCCAGCTGACTCCTAGTTTCTTTATAGTGAAATAAAATGAAGGGAAAGACATATGTTATCACTTCATAAACCAAAAAGAACACAGCACAGCACTTGTTAACTATGGTTCTCCAAAGGATCATGCAATTACACACATAAGGGCACTCCTAGACCCAGGAGCTCTATCTGTGAACAGAAAAATGCTGTATCCAGAAGTCAAAATTCTGAAGTTTGTGCGTTAAGAACATAACACACAGTGGCTAGAAAGGATCATAGTTATTTTCTTAATTGATTTTTTAAGGGAATAAAATAAGTGTAAATATTTTTTCATTTTTTATTTTTTTTTTTTTTTTTTTTTTTTTTTGTAACAGTATCGTTGAACAAAAACTACATTTTAAAGAGCAAGCATGAAATGTCCTCAGGAAGGCTGATGAGAACTGATAGAACAAGGGAAGGTTTTGAATGCTGATTTACGTGAAATCCCACTAGCATCTCCTAACTGCTCGTTCCTTAGGCTTTGGGAAGTTTATATCTCTTCCCTGCACCCCTCATCCCCATTCTACTGGAACCTGATCATTACGTTATTTCCCTTTTTCAAATGTCCTTAGCAAACAGATGTACTTGGTCATTAAAGGTGCTTTCTCATAACCCTGAAAACTTCAAGATTTGCTGTTTCCCTTTCTTCTTCAAAATGTTTACATTCCAAACTAGCTCTGTGGAGGAACAGGCTTTCACAGTGTATGTCATCTTTTGATTCACTTTCCACTCTTCCAGATCTGGCTCATGTTAAGCTTTCCATAGGAAAGTTGCATCTAAGTACAGACATCACAGCCACAATGAATGGAAAAAAAGAAAATATACTAGAATTTAACTATATAAGCAAACCCAAAATCAAACAGGAAATTAAATTAAAGCAAATTATTACAAAATCAGGCAATAGTGAAAAATTTACAGGCAGAAAACTTATTGAAAGTTTAGTAATCAGAGGAAAATCTAGGCCATCACTACCTTGGGATAGTGTACCATTTCCAAACAACTTTGAGTTTTATTTGCCTGTCATTCTAATAAAGAAAACAATATATTCATCACAGGCTCCACCAAACACTTCATTTGTCACCTGCATAAATGCTAAGACATATTTAGGTACACATTTCTTGAAGAATTTTCTGATCTATGCCATTTTCCCTCTCTATGAAATCCTCAAAACCCAAGTTGGAATGATCACGGAGGTGTACAACTCAAAACTAATAAGCTTCACAGGTTCTGTGCCATCTCAGTTTATGTCTAAGGCTAAAATTCCAAAATATAAACTGTGTGCAAGAATACATACGAACTCACATGGAGCACAGTTACATCCACACCAAGTCTTCAACAGACTTCTGCATTTTAGACACTCAGCAGTTGTAGTATTAATTGTAATGAAAACTAGCTCATCCGTAAGAGAAGTTAACTTCTTTGGCCTCAATTTCTTTCTTCCTGGTTACATGAGTTACATGGCAATGCAATGGGGTTGCCCAGCTATATAAGGTGAGGTTGATACATGGCAAAGATTAAACAGCTTACAGAAGTTATCTAAAATACAGCTTTAACATAATTTTCTATTTGTCATAGTTTATAATAGGCTTGAGTGGTCTGAAATTTTGCATGAAATGTTTCCTACTGGGCACAGCTTTATTTCCACAATTTGAAAAGAATCCATTCAGCTGTATGAAGATACAGAAATGAAATTTTCAAAACCTGTTTATCAGACATTGGCACTTTTCCTGCTTGTGTAATTCAAAAGGGATCTCAGCAAAGAAAATTCAATTTGGCAATCCATTAACATAAATTTGATGCTCGCTCTGTTCATCTCTTGATGTCTCACCCCTTTCAGAAAAATGAAAATAACTCATGGTAAAAGAGTGCCTGTTCCCTCTTATTTGTCCAGTATTATATTGGCAATTATTTAAACCCTGGAAAAGCTGCTGAAGCTCTGCTGACTCATGGTGGCAGAGAGGTTACTTGTTAACTCCACATGAAGATGGAGGAGGGAGAGAAAACAAAACAGGAAAATTCAGAGACTAGACAAAGTTTGGGCAGAAGGCAAGAATGAAGTGGTATATTGAGTAGCAAGAAAGAAGTAGCAAGGAGAAAGAATTTGGATCTTATCTGAAGCTTTACATGCTGCATTTGAACTATCTTCATGTAGACCTAGCTTCATGACATCTAAGCTTAGGAATCTAATTGAGCCATGTCAATAGTTTACCTGTTACACGCATCCTCCATTGTCAACAGAGGAAAAGCAGCAGTTCTAAGAGGCAAACTGGCTTACCAAAGGTCTGAATTGTCTTCTGAAACTGTCAGTCCTGCTCCAGCAAGTACAGAGAGATCCTAAAGCCTGCAAGTGCACCAGGACTGACATGTAACACTGCTGCCAGCAGAACAGCTCTCCAAACTATCGCAGTTCCCAGTGCAGTCGACAGTTTTGTTGTTGGCTCCTCAACACTACAGATAGATCTAAGGGCCAGAAACAAGCTGTAGTAGAGAATGAGAGACGGTGACAGTGACAGAGATTGATGGAGTTAACCCTTTTGATCTCCACAGATCTGACCCAAAGGAGAGAATTTTCACAGGATGTGGCTTGATGCAAGTATGTATTTCTGACTCACATGAAAGATGTTTTCAGCTGTTAGCCAGGGGTGAAGTGCTCCCAATTTAGGCACTATGGATAGGTGCATTAATACTAGCGGGATTCCTCTAAGCCTGAAGTCATTCACAGACTAAGTAAGTACCAAGCAATATTGGCATTTTAATGTGTGAAAAATTTCAGGTTTCATCTCATTTTAAGTTCCATGCTCACAGCAGTGAATAGTAGGGGAAAAGTCAAAGTACATTACTCCAAGGGGTAAGAATTCTGCCTCAGAAAGGAAAAGCAGTTCTCAGAGCTGTCTGGTTGCATTTGAGGGACTATAATCTGTACTCCTAAAGAGCAGCATACTTCTCTTCAGGCTTGAGGCTATTCTTGCACAATAAAGAACCATGATTACATATTTCCCCACCATCATCTCTGATCACATATTTCCTGGTGAAGGAGGACTGCCACCATGGTGAATTTCCTGTAATAGCATCTTACCTTTGCTCTACACAGACAAGAGGATGTGTCCTTTCTCTACTACATGCAGGAAAGAAGAGAGGAGTAAGGAAAGAGAAGGCAGCTCTTTATGTGATGTTTAAGGACTGCCCAGAGTCACACATCTAAAAAAAAGAAAAACTCTCTGCATATTGTACCTTCACATAAAATCCTATATACATCATAAGTTACAGTAAATGCAATTCACCTGATTAAGGTACTACACCAAGCTGCTTAGTCCCTAATATTGCAAGGGTTACAGAAGGCTGTGTTTGAAGTGTTAGTGCTGTGGAACAAAGTGACAGCAAATTGGGAAATAAATGAGCACAATACTCTCTTCTAACCTCCTGGCACTGTGCCTTTTAACAGAGATGAAAAAAGCAAAAAGGCAAAATGTCAGTTCCAAAACATTTTTCATGTTGTAAAATATAGTGTCCCCACAGAAACACTTGATAAGAGCCATGCTGAGAGGGCTGATACTTCACTAAAAAATAGTGAGTTATTGCAAAAAGGTCATGTGGACACATCAAATGCAGTAAAGAAAAAAAGAAAAAAAAAATCCACAACATCCCTTATGAGTGAAAATTTTTATCTATGTCTTACCAGTATCATGTTAGTCCTTCAGACAAAAGTCTCGGCAGTGCATGCTGAGCTATTAAGTTCAAAGATGCAAAACAGCTTTCACAAACAGCAGAAGAGACTAAGAGGATTTGGATCCTTCGGCACACCTCACTAGTTTACATCGATGCTGCCCATTCTGCTTCTATTAGTCACTGAGAACAGTCACTCTTCCCAGCAGAGCTTACTCATTTGCAGGATAAAAGAAAAGCATTTCTGCACATGCCCATAATATTCTTCACCACTGGGGGCAGCTTTACATAAGACTGCATTCGCGGAAACCAAAGCAACAGTCGGACGGAGCTTTCAGAATGACAGTATGCAGAAGTGAGCAGACCTTGTTCGTTGTGGAGGCTTATTCAACCTTCTATGCTACAAAACAGCTTCCTAGCTGGACCGGGTACTAAGTAAGGGAACTGCTGTGCTATGGAATACAGATGTGTGAATTCAGATAGCTAAATTGTGCTTGGAGGAATTTAACATGCTGTCCTATAAAAAGATATTTTAAAAGCCAGGTTCCTAACTAATGATGCAAAAACGTAATATCCATGAAGATCCTATTACCTAGGAAGAATCTGCTATTTTGCTGCGAAGGCTGTGTTGGGATTGATTTATTCTTGGAGTATTCTACATGGCTGGCAAAGAATAATGTTCCAAAATCGGTCCATCTCCCAAGGGGTCCAATTTTTCTTCCCGGGTGTCAGCGAGCCCTGACTCACTACAGTGCAGCTGACAGGGGCTGCCATGCTTGTGGCACACTAAGCAAAAAACAAAAGACCTAAGGACGACC
Source organism: Forpus xanthops (assembly GCA_032466535.1). NCBI lineage: Eukaryota > Metazoa > Chordata > Aves > Psittaciformes > Psittacidae > Forpus > Forpus xanthops. The sequence goes on from JASSUY010013740.1 coordinate 12,911, forward strand.
TTTCAACAACACAAAGGATGGGTATGTTTTTTATGTTATTTTTTTAATGTACAGTTCATAGTCACTGCATAGCCTGTGCTTTAATTACCCCATAGACTTACCTTGATATGATTTGTTATTGCAGTTAAATTGATTAGGGATTACACCTTTTACTCAGCTGTTTTTCAGTATTTCTATAAAGGAATTCTTAAAAATAAAGAAAGAAAAAAAAAAAAGAAAACCTGATTAAAGAAAACAGTGTGAAAAGTAGTTGAGTTGAGCTAGGGATTTTTAAATGATTATTGAAATAGAAGATTTTAGAATGATTGAAAGAAATGACTGATGTGTGGGGGGATAACTTTTCTAAGTTGTTTTTATTTCCAGGTTTCAATGTAATTAGGCTACTGAGCGGATCAGCTGTAGCTCTGGTAATAGCCCCTACTGTATTACTGACAATGCTTTCTTCTGCTGAACGAGGATGCCCTAAGGGCTGTAGGTGTGAAGGCAAAATGGTATATTGTGAATCTCAGAAATTGCAGGAGATTCCCTCAAGTATATCTGCTGGTTGTTTAGGTTTGTCCCTTCGATATAACATCCTCCAAAAACTAAAATACAATCAATTTAAAGGTCTTAATCAACTCACCTGGCTCTATTTAGACCATAACCACATCAGCAATATTGATGAAAATGCTTTCAGTGGAATACGCAGACTAAAAGAGTTGATCTTGAGTTCCAACAGAATCTCCTATTTTCTTAATAATACCTTCAGACCTGTGTCAAATCTCCGGAATTTGGATCTGTCATACAATCAGCTGCAGTCTCTGGGATCTGAACAGTTCAGGGGCTTAAGGAAGCTGCTGAGTTTACATTTGCGGTCCAATTCCCTAAGAACCATCCCTGTTCGAATATTTCAAGATTGTAGAAACCTTGAACTGTTGGACCTGGGTTATAATCGCATCAGAAGTTTAGCAAGGAATGTCTTTGCAGGCATGATCAGACTGAAAGAGCTGCATCTGGAGCACAATCAATTTTCTAAGCTCAACCTGGCACTTTTTCCAAGGCTAGTCAGCCTTCAAAACCTTTATTTACAGTGGAATAAAATCAGTGTGATAGGACAAACTATGTCCTGGACCTGGAGCTCATTACAAAGACTTGATTTATCTGGCAATGAAATAGAAGCTTTCAGTGGACCTAGTGTTTTTCAGTGTGTGCCCAATTTACAGCGCCTCAACCTGGATTCAAACAAGCTCACATTTATTGGTCAAGAAATTTTGGATTCTTGGATATCTCTCAATGACATCAGCCTTTCTGGGAATATATGGGAATGCAGTAGAAACATTTGCTCCCTGGTAAACTGGCTTAAAAGTTTTAAAGGGCTGAGGGAAAATACAATTATTTGTGCCAGCCCCAAAGAGCTGCAAGGAGTGAATGTTATTGATGCAGTGAAAAACTACAGCATCTGTGGCAAAGGTACTACAGAAAGGTTTGAACTAGCAAGAGCTCTCCCAAAGCCAACATTTAAACCAAAACTCACCAGGCCTAAACATGACAGCAAGCCCTCTCTGCCCCCAACTATTGGAGCCACTGAATCCAGCTCTGAATCTGCGCATGACACAGAACATATCTCCTTCCATAAAATCATAGCAGGCAGCGTAGCCCTTTTCTTGTCTGTGCTTGTGATCCTGCTGGTAATCTATGTGTCATGGAAGCGTTACCCAGCCAGTATGAAGCAGCTGCAGCAGCGCTCCCTCATGCGAAGGCACCGGAAAAAGAAAAGACAGTCACTGAAGCAAATGACTCCAAGCACACAGGAATTTTACGTAGATTACAAACCTACCAATACTGAAACCGGTGAGATGCTGCTGAATGGAACAGGACCCTGCACGTATAACAAATCAGGCTCCAGGGAATGTGAGGTATGAACCATTGTGATAAAAGAGCTTTTAAAAGCTGGGAAATAGTGGTGCTTTATTGAACTCTAGGGACTATAAAGGGAACGTTTTTCTCACTTTTCTGGCACAGCTCTTCCATGTCTCTCTTTTGTACATTCATAATACTGGTCATTTTACTCTCATACATAATCAACTCATTGAAATTTAAATACCGCAATCAATGTGAAGCCTGAGCTCTGGTTTAATACAATACCTATTGTACAACCCTTTCCTTTCATTAAAGTCTCTCTTGTTTTTAAATAGAAAACTTCTTTCACAAGTAATCCACTGCACCTGCAGCAACTGTGCCTCTATATAGGGAGAAAAATTACAACAATGAGGAGGGAGGGGTGATCAAGCTTAGTCGTCCCCCTTTTCCACCTTCCTCCCCCCTACACCTAACCCCAGCCTTTGCTCTGAAACTCACTTTTTGAACCAAGAGCAAGCTGAAGACCCAGGTACTGTAGCACCATATGAATACTGAGTTGTCTGAGGAAAGATATGGTGCAGGAGCAGCTCTGAAATGTCCTATTTGTGCCCAGCACAAGCTGTAACAAAAAGCCAGTTGGGAGTTAAAGCACTATCTTAGGATATGAGGTATCACACCAAAAGCAAAGCAGAGGGAAGCCTAGACCTAATAAACATTCTAAAATAAAAATAACTGAATTATTCCAACCCTAACTATTCTATGATTCTATAATGCAGTGTTTTTGGGGAGAATAACAATTCATTTAAGCCTGTTTATGCAACTTCATATAAAAGGTGCCAGTGTTTATCCCCTACACCCACTTGCCTTTCATAAAGCAGTCAAAAGGCATTCATTAAATGAGGAGTAGAAATTCCTTATTGATGCAATTAGAGGAACTCAAATGTGCAGCAGCAAAAGCAAGACCACTTCCTGCACACGTTTGTTTCAGTGCTCATTAGAAATTCTCTTTTCAAGACTGTCAAAGACATTTATGTAGCTGAGGAAACCACTAAATCTGTCATTTTCTTCTATTTCTTTTTATTTGCTGGGCTGAGCTTTTTAGGATTTTGTCATGTGTTTTGCACACTGTCTCTCTAATAACTAAATAAAGCTTCATTACTTACAAAGCCACAGTGTACATTTTAGAAATACTACAACTGCAAAGGGCTTTCAGAGAAAATTGGGTACTCACTGAGCTGAGTGCATCCAAAAATCCTTAAAGAAACCAGTGACAAATTATTTTTCTCTCTTAGCAAAACCCTAACATCATTACAGAAATCACAGATGTTCATCTCTAATGCGCATTCATCAGTGATTCTCAAAAATACAGATTTATAGGACAGCTAGTCCCTGCCCTCCCTTTCCCAAAGTCATGTATTTGTGTTGGCTGCAGAAGAATATAACATCCCCCAGATTTCCAAATAAATCATACCTCTTATTTTGACTATCAGGAAGAGGGTAAGGAGGGTGTGCGTGTGTGTGTTTCATTCTTGAAATAATACAGTGGCACCTATATAGAAGCAAGTCAATAACCTAATTATCTCTATTTTTTTAACTTGATTTGGCTTAGTAAATTGCATGTCTTCAATCACTTGGGAGGGAATGTTCCTACAAAGCAGTTTCACTGCAGCAGATTAGAAAAAGCAAAACCTTAGCAAAATGTTCTTCTGAATTTTTACTGGAAAAAAAAATAATCACAGCCAATCACCTTGAAATATGCTAGATGCCATGAAAACGAAGGTAGAAAACATCTCTTGAAAAGAGCTAATACATTTAAGGGAGATTGTTTTGTTTTTTTTTCATTTAATGAAAACATTCTCAGCTCCTAGAACTGTAGTGAAGAACGAGCCAAGAGTAGAAGCTTGAGACTGCACTGAACCCTGCAACACTGAGACCCTGTTTTACTGATTACAAAGAAGATCCCACACAATTAATAATGCAAATGCATGAGATGCTTTCGCAGTACTGAGCAGGCTGTGATTTTTTACCTGAGTTATACCTTGAAAGTTGCTAGTAAGAAGCCAATACACATCAAATTGTCTTTCTTATTATGGGATTCAGTTTTCTATCAGCAGGTCTTAGTTACCTCTGTAGGGAAAGATTGTTTTTCTGTAAACTTTGTGTTAAAAACCATCTCCATACTTCTAAAGGCTTTAATCTCTGTAGTGGTGACTAATATTAGGCACTGCCAAAATAAGAAAGATTTGTCCCAAACACATATACATTATATATACATACATATATACACACATACATATATGTGCCTATGTGTATATATATATAAAAATATCAGAAAATCTTGCTATTTAGTTTTGGGAAGGCTAACTGCAATTAGAAAATCATTTCAATAATTCCATACTATTAATTAAGAATTTTTGCTATTTGAAAACTTTCAGTACATCTTTTAAAACTTCTTACTGGAGTGTGATTGTGAATGAGTTGTACATAACTGAGTTTGACTTTACATGCTTCCTTCTGTGTTATTTAAGCCTTGTGTTGACCATAACAATACTTGGAAGGAGCCCTACAGAAACCTCCTACAGAAAACAATACCCATTAAATTATTACTAGCTCCCTTGGAAAAAAAAATTAATTGTGAGGATGAAAAAGAAAATAAAACCAGTATGTCATTAATCATAGATGAATAATAAAAAAACAATGAAAAACCAGGATGTCTATATTCAAGCACAGACATGCTTAGATCAACTAATTCATTTATTGCCTGAAAAACTACAATTTCACTTTTCATGAATTTCCAAATACATACCAAATGAACACAGATGAATGTCTAATTGCTGCTATAGTCATTGATAATGAAGACACTGTCTATACAACAAAAATGATGCCCAATATAACTCTTTGAATCCTTTTGCACAGAGGCCTGCAAGCTGAATTTTTTAAACCCACTCTAGTGGCTATCGCTCAGGAAACATTTTAAACCTGCTTCATAGCATGTTAATATACACTATAAACCCCATGGACTACATGGAGAGTGACTTGGTCTCGTCACTCTCACATTAAACGCTACAGAAGTGACTTGGTTTTGGGGACTAAGCAATCAGAGTCACAAATTCTAATCATCTTGTAGGAAACAACCTGGTCTTAGCTGAGTGATGTTCAGTTCCTACAAAAGGCTGCCCCTTTCCTGAATATAAACTGTTAAAGCCTCAAGGATTCCAAAAAAGAAATTTCTCCTTTGCTTCTCTCCAATTTGGGCAGCAGATACGCAGAATTCTGACCCCACTTTGTTTGGGGTTTGGATATTTTAGTGCCAGTGTCTCACAAAACTTAAAACCTAGCTGGAGTGATGTCAAGGAATCCTCAGAGGATGCATCAGAGCTGTGATGGCTCCCAGAAACCTCTAAAACTTAAGGCATTTAGGCACCAACTTGAGAAAGGAGATGTGATTGAGTGCCTCTAATGATCTGGCTAACTTTTAATGGATCTCATGGTGCCTACATATTCTGAGTTTAGGAGAGCAATAATGCATTTTGAAGGTGTCTGGGGTCTGCTATGTTGTGTTGGGGTTTTTATGTTTGGGGTTTTTTTGGGGGGGTTGGTTTGTGGCAGGAGTTTTGTTTGGTTGTTTTTTATTTTTTTATGTGTGTGTTGGTTTTGGTTGTTTTTTTCAGTTTGTTGGGTTTGTTTTTTTTTTTTTTTATCAACTGTTCTGGGGCTACCACTTGAAGACTAGAGCTTTTCAAGGCACAGAGAAAGTGCAGCTACTCTTCCATGTCCATTTTCATTTTCATTGGTTTTGCAGTCTACATTTATTTAAACAACATTAAGACAAACGTTAGTTGGAATCACCACACCAAACTGTTCCATTTCAGTGTGGCACCTCAAAATTCTTAAAATAAATCAGGACTCCCCCTGCTAGACACTCTATAAACATCTTTCAACAATCTCTCACATTAAATGTTTATATGGTATGTTGAGAAGACAGAAGATGGCAAATAAACGTGATAGATGTGAGGTAATTTGCTCAAGATCACACACAGGTTGAGTACTGAGAAATAATAGTCTCTTCACACCAGGACAGCCTTCTAGCCAGTGGACTACTTGGCCTCTCAAATAAATGACTTAGCCCCTGTAATAGTCAAGGGGTGTTTCAGAATAATAAACTACACAGACAGCAGCTCTTTGGGAAAAGAAAATAACTAACGTACCAAGCAAATTTAAGGAGACTGGTAATGTTCATTCAGTGTGTTGAGATTACCTCTAGCAATTGCAGAGTAAGAGAATAATAATGAGAACAAGTGGCTTGAATATAATAAATGCAAGCTTCTCTGCTGGCTGGTAGGTTTTCATTACTCACTATCTGCACTTACATAGTCATCACAGCTTAAGGTTTGGCAATGCTCTTTTTTTATTATTATTATGAAATAGTGAACCTTGATATAAAATGCAGTTTCAAGATGAACATAAATGTATAACACTCCTGCAAATACAAATAGAAATTTTCAGTTTGCTGCAAGATAATGGTCTTTGCTGTCAGCCACGCAACTCTCGATAAATATTCTCTCAGATGAATTTCTGTGGAACAATACTGACATCCAGCGGGTAGTTAGCTTAATCACAGGTATCTATTGTCTAGATCAATTCACACACAGATGTGTTTGCTCTTACTCTGCATTCTTCTGTACCAGAGGGTAATAGCATCAAATCCTTTCAGCATACATTCAACTGTATCCATGTATAGGAGTCATAACTTGAATGCAGTGAATAAGTGGAGAAAAGAGTAGATGAATGCTAGCAAGAAATAGTCTACCTAGTGCGTAAGTCACTACTGTCAATAAAATGCAAGAAACACATAATAAGTGAGCTAGGATAGGAGCTGTAACAAATTTGTGGGTGCTGATTTAGACCTTATTACTTATAAAACACTACTAAGTGACTTTAAGATACTATAAACTCAAACAACTCATTCAGCTTCCTAACAGCAAAGATTAAAAAAAAAATATAAAAATTATTATTTTTACAATAATGACAGAAAGATCTTATTAGACTTTAAAAGGCAGGGCACTCCCCACCTGGGAGCAAGTTAAAGTAACAACTTCATCTCAAAAACACGCAAGGGACAAACAAGACAAGAAGCAAAAATATGGAAGATCAAATTCACAAGCAATAGTAAATTCAAGCAAGGGAAAACTCACCAGGAACATAAATATGCAGTGCGTTTGCTTGGGGAAAGGTTCCTTGCAGCAACCTCTGGTAAGTTTTGTGGCAATTACTTTAGCTTCTTAGAGTAACTCTGTGCCAATGTGACTGACAGTTATTTTAAACTGGAGTGAATAACGTAAGAATTAAGTCAGGATTACAGCTCTACTGACAACAGACAGATTTCGCTTCCCTTAAGAAGATGCACAAGAACTCATTGCACTCTGCACTGAATGGAACACAGTTGTTTTTCTAATGATTTATTTACTCAGGTGTGTTTGGAGGTCACCTATCTGTCCATGTTATATACCTTTGATTTTTATTCCTAGCTAGGCTTTCTAGAATGGGTGTTATCACAGTGGTACAGTATAGGATTTTGATTTGATTCTCGGGGTTACAGCCAACTATTTCTTGGCATAACAATGAAAGGAAAACAATAAGGCGCATAAGTGGTAAAATGGGAGTGAGCTATGAACAGATCACCAAGGAGATCATAAAGTAATAAAGGAGTTTATTCAAGAGAGCTGGGGATGGCTATTTGACGGCCAACATTTTACTTACCAGAGAAACTGCAAGTCTCATTTAGAATGAGCACAAACATCATAAAAGCATCATATAACCAACTCATCACAGAAATCACATCTCTCTATAGTTTCTGTCTTGCTTGTATTGTTAGACTATCACGACCATAGTGTTAGCATCCTAAGGTAAGAATGAGCATTGTTTACTGAGAAGGGACAAAGGGGCAGTTAATCCCTATTTTCTTTCTAAACAACTTTATGAAACTTACTAATGCTATTACAAGAAATATCTTATATTCATGGGAAAAATCACAAGTTTAAGATTCTTCACTACTGAAATCAACCAAACTTTTTAGCAAAACAAAATATTTCATTCTTTACTTACAGCTCCTTACAGCTTTTCAAAACTCTTTTGCTTGCCAAGACAAAATTGAATGACTGGAGATGTAAACTTGAAAGAGTTCTCCAACAAGCTTCCACATGTGTCATCTTAGCCACTAAAACCATTCCCTCTTGTGTTGCTTTGTGACTAATACATTGGCCATGTTTCAGAGCTTACACTCCTGACTATATGTTAAATTTCTATTACTTAAGTAGTATTACTAGCAGTAGAACTCAGATCATGTAAGGCTTCATAATTACAGTTCAACCTTGCAAATTCTCTAAGTGTTCTGTGGCAGCCAACCTCATTATAAGGACATACAAAAATAAAACATCCTAATTACTCATCTGTTTACACTCCAAACAAAGACATAAACGCATTATAAGGTTTACTGCTTCACTAGACCACTGACAAAATCATCTGCTCAGTTCAGTGTTCAAATCCTCTTCTTCTTCAACCTAACAAAACATTTAACTAGCTAGGTCTCTCAGGAAGCTAATTGCTTAATGCTGACAGAAAATAACTCTCAACATGTTGGTATTGACAGCAGCCTGCAGAAGTTGTCATCATGAACTCAGCCTTTATTAGCTATTCTCACTTGAAATCCATCAGTACCTCCTACACTTGTCATGTATTATACCTGCACTATATCTTGCACTATAGTGATGTACAAGCATACTAAAACTTTGCATTTTTATGGGCACCTCTATTCATGGGCATAATTATACTGAGAGGGCTGCATATAGTTTACAGTGCTAGATAAGAAGGATTACTCGTTTTTTCTGCAAGCTAAACAACTAGTTTTAGAGGACATAAAATCACATTCTAAAGCAAAATTGGAATGCTAAAAAATATTTGTGCGTTTCTTAGAAGCATTTTAAACATCTGTTTTTTTAAAACTACTACTGTCTGGTTCTAGGCATCTTTAAACATCAAACAATACCCTTCTTTAACTTTAATTTCTCACCTAACTTAATGATAGGGAGAAAATAAACTTCTTAGAGTAGAAGACACATTCTTTGCAAATCGTCAGATTGAGCTGATGAGGAATAATCAAAATATATTTCAATTTACTACTTTGTTGTTTCTTGTATGTACATTTGCAATATAGAATCATAGAATAGTTAGGGTTGGAAAGGACCTTAAGATCATCTAGTTCCAACCACCCTGCCAGGGGTAGGGACACCTCCCACTAAACCATGCCACCCAACATTACGTCCAACCCGGCCATGAACACTGCCAGGGATGGAGCATTCACAATTTCCCTGGGCAACCCATTCCAGTGCCTCACCACACTTACAGTAAAGAATTTCTCTGTAGGAACAATATGATACCACTAACTGGTAAGATGTACAATGCTCTAACTGAGTACATTTTCCTGGCATGTATTTTGTGTTTCATGACAAATCACAAGTTGGATCTTCTATGTGCCCTTTAAGGTCAGGAACAACTTACTTAATATCTGAATACCATTTATTTAACTAGTTTCTATAATAATTGGTGTTGTAGAACTCATGGCTCTGACTTTAAATTGGGCACTTACATTTTTCACTTCCTTAAAGGCTGTAAAATTCACAAATCAATTTCAAAATAATGTAATGAGTTTACTATCCCCTTTCTGGTTCAGCTGTAACTCAGGGAAGAAAATCCACACAAAACATTCAGAGGTACAAAACAAGATCTCCAGTGGAAGCTGGACATCCCGGTTGACTCTAAAATTCTTCCCTTCATTGCCCTCAAGATTAAAAGTAGCTGTAGATGAAGGAAACATGAACACTGAACATGTGTTTTGCTACAGTGTGGATAATAAGCCACAATAATACATTAGTCATAAAATCTCTGAGCCACTGAAAATATAACTATCATAAATGGATTTGTTATTCCAAAGTACAGACTTTAAAATATATATTCTAGCATACACATTGTTTCTTGTTGGCTGCTTTTTTTGTTTGTTTTGGGTTTGCTGTTTTGTTGTGTGTTTTTTTAACACATGCAGGAACATCTATTTGGCTTGTGATAAGTTGTGTAAAAGCTGATGAAAGTATAAAAAAGGGAATAGAGTTTACAAAATGAAAACAAAACTGGAAAATACATTAGACTTCATCTCAATTATTGCTTTGGTACTAATTTTTCATTTCTCTATAGATTATGCTCTTTAGTTTAAAAAAGACTATAGGAAAAATTTTCAAAGCTGAAACAACAAATTGTGACAGATTATCTCCTCTCCCCTTCTGCCCAGACTCTGAAATTCAAACAAGACTGTTTGTAAGGTCTGACCAGCTGCTCTGATCAGCTTCATGAAGCTAGTTTAAAAAAAAAAAGAACCTACACAGAGACTTTGGCAAGTCTTTTGCAAGTGAAAAAGAAGCACTTGTGCCTTAATGATCTGCAAATGCATCATATTAACATTGGGTGGGATGCATACTGGAAAGGGTATATACTGGAAAATTGCCTTCTGATCTATTACGGAAGTGACAGATGCTAATTCCTGCACACAGTTAAAATCAACTGACCTCAGAAAAATAATTACCTATGGTTTGGTTTAAAAGTCAGCTACAGATTCTGAAGTCTGTTTTTTTTTTTTTTAACCAGTGAGTTTATTCCCCACATTCCTCATCTAATAACAGTCCTAGTAATCTTATACAAAAATATTTAGCCAAAGTTTGAGATATGGAACATCTTTTTCTCTTCAAAAGAATATCAAATAATCATTCCAGCACATCAGACTTTTGCTAGCAGTGCACTAATACTTGTAATGCAACACTTTCATATCACAGTATTAGCCTTCCAGCCATCTGTAATATGAATCATATTCTCAGAACAGCATAGGCTTCATTCTACATCGCTTCATACCAGCCAGCTTCTCTTAAAATGCACTGTACTATCCAGAATACATAGGCACTGCATATAATAGCAATTTCCGACTCAAAAATTAATTTAATGTGTTATTACACCTGTGACTCACAATATAATAAACATACTATCCGCCTTTCAAGAAAGGATAACAACAGACAGGGATGGAAACCCTTCAGTACTTACTTTTCCCAAGGCTAATTGTACCTATCAGAAACGGTCTTTGAATTTTCGGGATGAAATGTTTACTTTTCCCCACTTGCATCTATCCTTAACATCAGTTTCCAGGCTATGCTACTGATACAAAATGTGGGACTGAAACAAAAACTATCAGTATCATTGTACAGATTCATAAGCTCCAATTACTAGACAGTAACTTGCTCTTCATTAAAGAACAGATTTATTTCATATTTCATTTTTACAGCATATTTCTATTCATCCCTAGTGACACTGGCAAGACAAAAATAGTTTTGTATTTTTCTTAGTGAATAAGTCACAGTCACATAGAATATGGGGGAAAAAATGCTAACATTCTAAATCAGAATCTTTATACCTTCCACATTTTGCATAAGTGGCTTCATACTTTTAAAATACATATGTGAAAAATAAACTATTTGCCACAGGAGAAGGAATAAGCTTTGAGAGGCAGTCTGTACAGTAACCATATTCTCTTCACTGAGAGTTTGAACTTATAGCCAGTGTTTATTTTACAGCTTAAGGAAACCTGCAGTACACAGCTCTGGGATCTCAACAGTCTCTTACTTTTTTTATTAACTTTTGCATTTGACCTTTCTTAGGACAAACATTGAAATATTTTAAAGTGAGAAATCATTGACAATGAGGCTGAGCAGAAGGCAGTAACATTGCAGGAGTAAAAGTGAGAAACTGAGTGTGAGTGGTATGCAGTTGCCTTTAAATTGCATATACTGAAGTTCAGCAGTATTCGTGGAGGTTTGTTTTTATGAAAGCTCAGTAAAGGCACAGTAAGTTAAACAATTACGCATAATTCCTTGCCATCCAAATGATACAGGTTTGCTGTAGCCATTGCATATAATAGTGAGTTCTGATGTGTAAGAGGTATCTTATAGCAGTATAAACCAATTTGAAATCATAATATAATAGACTGCATTCTCAAATCCAAAAGCATGCTGTGTTTGGACTGTAACAGTATCATAAATTAAAAATGCCTATATATCAGTAATAATAATAAAAATAATAAAAATTATTTTTCCATAGCCACAGAACTAATGCTTTGGCTTCATGTATAAACTGACATGGCAAATTCTAAATTTAACAAAGCCAATTTTGTTTAAAGCTTCATCAGGCTAATTGCATCCATCGAGTGTGTAAAATACATTTTGTCAGCTAGGAACAGAGGACTTCAATTAAATTTAAATCCTTATTCAGCACTTTAAGCTGTTAATGGCTCAAACTCATTAATGAGATGATAAAAAGAAAATGCTCCTTTATACAGATTCTGTAGTAAGAATTTAATACAAGTACTCATTATTTCCACCTACTTCATATACTTAAAAACTGTCCCATACTTACATCAAAATTCCAATATGAACAGAGAAAGATACCGAAATAAACTTGTTTGTGAATGTACTTGTATACATATTTGGGGCTTGACAGTCATTTCCAAGAGAGATGACCTTCTTTCCTACCCAACATACCTCCCAGATTAGCCAGTAGGACACTCTAACCAGCTGTGATCTGCTGTTGATTCAAATTTAAGACACCTTCTTGCTGTAACTTTATCATGCAACACCAGTAGATCATCTGAAAAAGCATTCCATGTTTCTAAATCTTTCCTCAGCCATCCAGCAGCATGGGTATCTAAAACAGACAACAAAGTTCACCTGGCAGGTACCAAAATTCTGCCTCAGAGTCAAAATAGAGAAGTCTGTCTTTTCAGCTGTATGGTTGATAAGGCTGTAACTAGGGGAAACTGAGAGACAGGTATTGCAGCCTAACTGTCCAGCATTTTTTCAAATAAGTAATATGAACATTAATAGCAAGCAGCACAGCGTGCCTGGGATCATAAATTTTTATATCATTTTGGATAGATCCTCTATTTTATTTAGTTCAGAAAAGCAGTAGAAAGAGGTTTACAGAACTACAGGTGAACTAGTATAGCAGGACAAATGAAGCATGTGCGTCAGAACACAACCCTGTTTTACAAAGCTTGCAAATTTCACTTCAATTTAGCAACATCAGAATTTACAATTTTTTGTCCTTCTTGTGGACCAAAGGATTTTCTGTATGTTCTTATAACCTTCAGGAATGTTATTAAAGGGATTTCCCAGTTGCAGGACTCCCCTAGATGATGCTTAATTCTAATAGAAAGGAAAAGTATAATTATATTGATTTCATTTTCATGTTTCTGTCTCCCACTCCATTCCTTTTCTTTCCTCCAGTCTGGACTCCTCTTTTGATTATCTATTTCCCAGAAATAAAAAGAGACTCCAAGGGCAATATAGAAGCGTACTATATGTCCTTGAATTTCTAAGTCTACCAAGTACTGCCCCTGTAAAGCCTTGTTTACAAAAAGCTCAGCTCCAACAGCAAGCAAGTTTTCAGCAACAAAGAAGCATTATAGACATTTTCACAGTAGTTTTAAATTACTTCCCCCAGTAGGCTCATTGATTAAATAATATGTAAAATGAGATACAGTGTAGTGATTCATACTCAAAAACTAACAACAAAAAAAAAAAAAGGTTGTAGGTATTTGTACCTTGTGCAGGAACCCTATCCTACCAATTTTGAGTGAAAATTAACATAATGTTCACAAATTGTTACATATGGGTAAAAGAAGTTATCTCAAATTATGGGCCTTGCTCTTAACAGTATGATGATTAGTTACAAAGAATCTGTTTTTTTTTATCAATGCTTTATTAGGCTCTGTATGGACAAGACTGGACATATCCCCCTACAAAATCAAACGATTTTGCCAAATGTTAATTTCACACTAGCTTAATCATTAATTAATCTCTTCCAGATGCTTTTATTTTTTTTCTTTCTTTAAGGTATGTAAAAGGCCTTTGGAAACAGAAGTCCTCTGATTATCGATAGGACAGTTTTCAAGGCAGACAGCTCTGCTGCAGTACATGTACAACATTTCTTCAGCTGATCTGGTTAATTAAAATGCATGATTATAACAAGCTCTGTTAGAACTGCAGCTGAATAACCCATGATCCGTTTTTTCTCAGTATCATAGAACTCTTTGCATGTATTTAATAGAGCTGTTTTCAGGTTTTAATCAAATATTTCCAAACTACACTTTGGAATAAGTCGTCTTTCACCTTTTTAAAAGGTTTAAAATGAAAGACTAATTTCTCTAGAGATCCCTTCTGAATATATATAGCCTGTGTCCCTTACCTACAACCTACTTAATTTAATGTTTGTTTTATACAATTTAACATTTCCACTTCTCTCTATCCTTAACACAAAGAAAAAACAAATAACATTATGACATGTTCCTTTCAGCATAAACATGTAAATCAAATTTTATTGAATGAGTTCAGGAGAACATGTTAACAGTTTTGAAGGGGGAGAGTAACTGAGAGAAATGCAAAAGCTGATAGGAAACCTGTGCCAGGAAGTTGATGGAGCAGGAAAGTGGAAATCCACCTGATATGGAGCATTTGCTAACACACTGCAGTGGTGCTGCATGCTAATGCATGTAAAAGAAAGAAGAAGGCGATTTGCAAAGGAATATTAACTTTGAAGATGCATAGACATTAAATTATTTGGTAAACAGCCCAGAATAAAGGCTCAAAATCAACCACTTAAAACTAGTGGACACTTGAAAACACAGCCCCTCTCTATTTCTGTCTATACATTGTAAAAATCACTGTCATAATTATAAGGCTCATTTAGTAAATAACGGTAAAAAATATGGACACTTGAAAAATAAATATCTTCAGTGCAATTTCAATTCTAACTATACCTGACTCGGTTCCTTCAAGTATTGGATCAGCTGGTCATTCACCCAGAACTAATATGGATCATTTGTAACAGTACTCTGGAACAATCCTCTATGCCAAATCTCTAACTCAAAATCTCTAGTCAAATACCCTGACTGGGTTGGCCAGTTGACATCTTTTCCAAGCAGTACTGGAAGTCTCCAGTAAGTTGAAAAGGCACTGTACACTTCAGAGGAAGACTTCCTGTACACTTCAAAGGAAGACTTAGGCTTCATCTGCTTTAAATTCAGCTGTCCCATGAGGCTACCAAAAATGACTAGAAAGCAGATGTTTTCCTTTCTAATGGACAAATTCACGTAGACCTCCATGGTGCATACTGCAAAAGGGTCCTGAACTGGCAAGACCATAGTCATTGGGCATTCAGAGTGGTCTGATTACCTTTGCAAATAACTTCACCTTTTTTTTATGCCACTGAAGCAACAGATCAGTGAGGAACCACTGCACATCCCTCTTCTGCTGGTTTCATTCTGTTTAAGTTTGTTTAATGGACAGAACAGTGCACTTCCCAGGGTCTTCAATAGCAGCATTAGCTTTCTCAGTTTAACAGTCAGCTCCATATACATTATTTTTTAGGAAGTGCTATTTTGCTTGACAGTAGTAACACTATAAGAACAATATGTAACAGCCTTATGCTTTCCTATTCTATTAATGTTCCAGAAATCAAGGCTTGCAGAGCCTGTGGGAAGGAAGCCAATGACCATTAACCTTCACTTTATTTTAAGCTTTTATAATCTTAGGAGTTCAAATTCAGGCTTTCAGCCTTCAAGCTGCAGAATTGAAACTCAAGTAAAATACACAAAGAAGCAAACGTGCGGCATGAGTTAAAAAAGTTCTTTTCCTGAGACCCCTTGGTCATTTCCCCAGCCATAATGCAAAATTCAGTTGAAAGTCTTTAACATATTTTTCCCTACTCTGAGTAAATGTGCTACAGTTTCAATTTCAAATAGATGAGGGAGAGAGATTTACAAATCTTCACTGAGAATCCTGTGAAATTGCTGCTAACTTTGCACCACAGATGCGATCTGCTTTTGTAACAAAGAAATCCATCTTGGTTTGATTAGTGGCTGGTTCAGTAAATTTTCAGACATCCCTGAGAACTTATTATGTTGAATAAGGAACACCCGACTATCTTTTAAACACTGAATTTCTTATCAGTAGACTGGCTGAATCAGGGCTGGAGGGATGGCTGTGACAGCAAACTCATCTCTTAATTTCTGCAATCTGTATGTATCCAGCACAAAATTCTACTGCTATTAAAAAGCAGGGAAGCCCCTCTTGTACCTTCATTCTCTTCAAATAAGATTGGTCCACGAGAACTCAAGACAACTAAAGAGTTTTCCAAAGGGTAAGAGTTCCACAAAACTCAAAGATGGAGCTTATTAAGAATGCTCTTGCAGGAGGACTTTTTGAGTAAGGCTACCCACAGAGCTGAAAGGGTGTTTCTCATAGTTTAACCTTTATAAGTAAATCATACAGTAAAGCTGAATTTTACAGATGACTGTCATATGCTGTGGGTTTTAAATCAGCAGTATGAAAGTAGGACAGTGGTACCCTGCTGACAAGATGCCTTAGTATTTAACAATTTACTCACTAAATAAGCATGAGTTATGGTGGCTACAACAGATCCACTATTCTCAGTGTCAGCTTTTCAGCACAGCATTGAGAGGGGGAAGGAAAGAGGCAGTAGCAGCTTAACATACCTTTTCTTCTCAACACAGAACACAGCAGTTGAAGTATGCTCTTTCCATAGCATCTACACACTTCTGTACAGCACAAGGACCAGACTGGAGCAGCTGAAACTTTACACTACTGTTGTTGAGGAACAGAACCAGAAACTATCAGTGGTCACCACCTTAGACCTTCACAGACATGTGTTACACTAATGAGACATGCAACATTATTCCTGTTAAAACTCCTATTAAATTCACAGAATTACTCAGTTTAAGATTTACAAAATTGTGCCGACTGTATAGGGTGCAAGAGAAACCAATGCTACAATGAAAAGATGATTTAATAATAAACAGCCCTTTTTGCATTCTATTTTTCAAACGCTTGGTTGATTAATTAATATTCGTTAGCTCCTATTATACACAAAAGATCTAGAAGAGGGCAAGAAAGCTAATCTGTTCAGTGGAAAGGAAGATGGCACTATTGATTCTTCATGCCTCCTAGGAATCAGGGTCAGGGGATTCAGGACATCTTGACCTGTAGATGAAAAGACAGCTGATAATATCTATGCCATGTCTCAAATTCTCCTCAGGGAGAAGAATCTATAGCCACTACACTGTAAAAAGGGATGCTTTTTCCTCTGAGTTTTATGGGCTGATGGCTTTCAGTAATGGATTAAGTTCATCTTTTATATCACTGTCATTTCTGTTCTTAATAATTCAGGTGGGAAGGCCTGGCAACAGATGCAGGTAATATTCTGACATGCTGCAGTGTGCCACTGCAGGGAATCAGGCTACTGCCCATGAGCCCACTATTCCTCCCAAATCAAAGGAGGTCACAAACCACCAAATTTCTTTCACTTTTCCAGTTCAAGCCATCCCCCAGTGAGCCACATGTCTGTTGTGATTTTCATCTGTCAACTTTCATACTTATGTTTTGGAAAGTTAATAGCTAAGGATATAAAGATTTTTTTTTTTCTCAATTATAACCTCAACAAGAAAACAACAACTCTTGTTTTGCTTCTTTCCTTGGTGCATGCAGAAATAAAACTCCTCAATCTGGCAAGTATTTTTCTTATTTGGATTTTTAATATCAAATATTAAAAAAAACATGAATTTTCTATTCCAATTTTGCAGGAATTTCAAAATGAAAATAAATAGCTCATCAAGTCACGTATCAATAAATTAAAGCTTATATTCCTACCCATCTGCTCCATAATAGAATTACATGTAATTAGAAATAGAAGTCACTCCTTAAAGTAATCTTAACAACAAAAATATTGAAGTGCCTTCCATTAGAGTCTTAAAACATTTTACGAGACATTATTAATGCCATTTATAAAGAAGAGACACCTGGTTTTCTTACAGGCTATGTTAGCACTGGAAGCAGATGCTCAGTCTCCCACTCCCAGTCCTCAGCTCTGGCTACTTGATCGGTGTGACTGTCTTTTCCACACAACTCAGGGCAACTTTTTTAATCAAACCAGAGTGGATTTCCATTTCTGTTTTTATTTTAATACCAGTATTCAAATAGATATTGCACTTGGGAAAAGGGCTAGTCTCTCTGCATTTTAAGGACTTGTTCAGTGACCTCTTTTGTGAGATGGGTGGGAAGAACATTCATTACACAGAGTGATGGAAGTGAGTGCCTCACAACCATCAGAGCAACTTCATAGGTTTTTCCCAAAGGCAGGTACACTAACTCTCAGATGTGCCAAACAGCTTTAACTGTGCAAGGGAGCACAGATATCCTAATCCGTGCAGCTCTTAGCTGCAGCTAAGGAAACCCTAATGAGAATTGCCTTTCTTCCAACATGCATGGTAAAAACTGCATCTTCAACTCAGCTGTTGTCTAGCTCCTACTTCAGCAGCTAAAAAAGTTTATTACACAGCTATCATTCTGTAGGGAGAACTCAGTCCCCCTTTGGAAATCAGCAACATGAATATAAAAATCAAGACTTATTATGTTAAAAACTACTATTCAGTAATGAGTGTGGAATTAAATTTCATTAGTCTTATTTATATACAATGCAAATGTATGTAAATGATGACAAAATATATTTATTTTATGGTTCACAAATAGAAGTGTACGTAATACTAGACACAAATAGCATGCAAGTTTACAAGCACAGCCAATGTTCAGATAAAGGCATATTTACTTCAAGTAACATCTGTTATTCTAATAATCAATGCATGAATGCCTCCATATTAGATTAAAAAGAGAAGAAAAATAACATTATACAAATTACTTATTTATAAAACACATATATGAGATCAGTCACTTTTTTGGCTATCTTATTAAAATACCATTTTACAAAAACTACTAATGTCTCATCTGAGGTATTTTTCACTAAACAAATAATTTGCCCCCTTTATGCCACAAATAGACAACACTATAAACACATTCTAAGTAAATATATTTTTATACATCTTGCATATATAGAAACAGAAGCCATGGCTTGTTAATGCCAATAACTAAATACCATCAAATGATATCGCCAGATATCTTCACGGCACCATAACTCAAGCAATTTCTCCTTTTGAATGCTAACCCACATAAAAAGACACATGCCTCTGTGCTTCTAGCTAGGCTACCAAATCCTAACACAAGCACCTTAACTTCTGTTCCAGAGGTAGATTAGTGGTGTGAGCTATATGGGAGAAGAAAGGACCACACCAAACTTCACAGGAGCAAACTCAAGCCCTAGATTATGAATGAAGTATCTTATTATCCATCCATCTAAATTAGACACAGTATAATCACAGAGGTGTGAATGGCCCTGCTTAGTGTATAAAATTGAACGAGGTGATGAACGTTCTCAAAGTAACATTTGGATAACTACTTTAATAGGTGTGGTTTTTAAGATTCAGGTCTCCATCATCAATATCTTTCTAGGTAGCTAAAAGAAGTTGTAAAAGTTCAGCCCTGGCTTGAATATTGTTCAAATATATTTTCCCTACATAGTTTTATATAGTGTTCATTTTTAATGTACTTCAAATATTTGTAGATGTGGGCATACCTTTTAAAACTACAAAGCCATTATTATAATGCGCCTGTTAAGAGAGAAGCTTCAGAAAACTAGCTGTCTCAAACAAAAGCAGAAACACTGCAAATTTCATAGTCAATAAAATGCATACCTTTATTTACAAAACTGCAGAGCAATATCTATCTTACAGGTGCCAACAAGGCAGGGTTTATTTTTTCTTTTTGCAATCAATTTAAACAAAAAAAAAATTAA
The DNA here is from genome assembly GCA_032466535.1 of Forpus xanthops. Classification (NCBI taxonomy): domain Eukaryota; kingdom Metazoa; phylum Chordata; class Aves; order Psittaciformes; family Psittacidae; genus Forpus; species Forpus xanthops. The sequence goes on from JASSUY010013740.1 coordinate 32,600, forward strand.
ATGAAAAATCATTTTCAACTAGGTTTCAGAGATGTCATTGTAATATGGAATATTGTTAGTTCATCTGCCTGCTATTATCAGATCAAGATTAGATCTATTTGTGCTAAAGTCATTCTTACAGCCCCACAAAAAGTTAAATATCTCATTTCTGTAATAAATCAGCTGGTCTCTGATTGCATGTTAAATATTATATATTTGGAAAATAGCAAACGAAATAGGCTATTGCCATATGATTCCAAAATTTGCTGCGGTTCAAAAACCTATTTCATCACATAGCTTTACACCTCATTGCAAAAAAAAAAAAATAAAAAATAAAAAACAACAAACAAGAAAAGCAAAGAAAAAACAACAAAATAAAACAACAAACAAAAAAAAAAAAGCACAAAACAAACCTACTAAGAATTCTCTTGCATTCTTGTCTTCCTGATACATTATTGCCAATAATTTTTAAGATTATTTTAGGAAATTATTCAGTGACATTTCTAGAGCAAAGCGCTACAGAAAAACACTTAACCCTACTAGCCAGTGTTCATAATGACAAAAACGTCCCCTTTTCTCACTGAAAATACCGAAGCTCCCACTTTTATTGCCTGCATTGCATTTCTAAAATGAAATTAGAACAGTTTTGAAAAATTCATCAAATGCTATCAAAAAGCATCATTTTTCAGTATCCCACAGATTTCTACAGATTTCAGGGCTTGTCTTCAGCCTCAGTATCTGCAACTATGCTCACGAAAGACATTAACTAAAGCTGACTCAGGAATGAATTTAAGCAGCTGACTGAAACTTCATTAATTTGAGCCACCCGCCCCCATAAACATAAATCTGTAATAAAGCATAGAAACTCAACAGTCTACCTGCAAAATTCATCTAAGTATTGAGATTTCGTAAAAAGAGCAGAGGATCCCCAGGGAAAGATAGATGCATGGTGTGACTTTATGTCTCCTTCCCTCAATCTGCCCACAGACAAAAGCACAGAAAATGTATCAGCCAAAGTCAAACATGAGACAGGAAGAGTACTTCCCAGAAGAGATGGAAAATAAGACAAAATGACCCCAAACATATATGTGTTTCTACACAAATACTGGGAATGCTAGAAAACAGATGGGTAAACTAGGACACCTAATTTTAAGGGACTACGTTTTGAAGCATGTCAAACACGTGGAAGAAAGGAACCAATTATTGTTACTTTAGTACCTAGACATAAAGGGTAAAGAAAAGATGCAATACCTCATGTCAATAGAGGAATTGTTCTAACAAATCATATTACAAACACCTTAGAACCAAATGAGGGCTTGGAAAGTGCAGCAATGAATACAGAGAATCTATAAAATTTAAAGTCCATGTCCAAACACAGGAAAAACATATTATTAAGGGCAATCTTCTCTCTGCCATTCAGCAAGTGTCCCAGTCATGCCTACAGAAATTAGAATAATGCTAGCAAAGGAAAAACAGCAATAATGGTAGATTTTAATTATCTCAGACATCCTGTTATGCCAAACTTAATCTGCAGATTGCACTTCACGGAGCAGCTAGACAGGGAATACACTAAAAGAAAACCAACCTGTGACACAGACATCAGCAATGTCAAGGACTTACTGAGAATGACTAACAAGATGACCCTCTGTAAGAGGGACACGAATATATTTAGATTCAAAATAGTCACAGTAGAGAGGATACAATTCATATGAAAATACATGTCATTTTTAAATATACTTCGTATTAAAAAGGTGATCTAACTAAATATGAAAGCTTATTAATGGAAAAGAAAATACCCAAAGGTAAGTACTGGCAAGTATACGAAGGTTATGTATGCATTGCATAATCGACCAAAACTGAAAAGGCATTTTAATGCAAAGTAAATGGAAAAAGTAAAAAATGAGAACTCATCAGGACCAGCCAGAATTCACTCAAATACAAAAGAAATTCAAGTTAAAATAAGTAAACTAATCACTGTAGCATACAACTGAATGCTTTGAAACTACATCAGTGTTAAAAGAACAGAAGACATCACAAGTGACACAGATTCTCATGAAGAAGCCTTGAACACAAGGACCAGTACACACAATGACCATCTAATGTTAAACAGTACGTAGGAGCAATAACAAATAACTAACGTACTTGGCAAACAGACAATTACTGTGCCTCAACAAAAGGTTAAGGAGGCTTTGGTAAAAAAATTCACACCTATTAAATTAATTCAAAGCTATTGAAATTTCATGTAGCACTTCAGTAATAGCTGAGAGCTTTTCAACTACTTCTTAATTTAAAATCTAGAAACCCATTACAATTATATCCATGGTGGAGCAACTGACTTGTAAAATGTACAAAATTGTCACACAGACAGAATAAAATCCAGCTCTCTAGACTCTCAATCCCGTATCTCTCAACTGGGATTTTCACAGGTTAACAGAATTGGGCATGTATGTGTACTTCTTAAATAGTAGAATTTAACATTTTTCAACACAATTCTGTGACAAAGTTAGCTCCATCCATTCCACTAACAACTACCTCCAAATCATTTCTGTTATTTCAAGCTAAAATTAATTCCTGGTGTGGTGCTATTTTGCTGCTTGAACACCATAATTATACAAATCTCAAGCTGCTACTGAAGTTTAAAATAGACACATTGTTTTTCTTTCACCGTCACTGTTCTCCTACTTTCAAAATCCTCTCAGCCCTTATCCATCACACTCCAATATGTATTTGATAGCTGACAAAATGGCAGACAACTAACAAAAATATATTTTTAAAGTATATGTTGAGAACGACAGTCAGTAAAGATCAATTCACTCTTTTCCTAAGCGAAGAGAAGGTTATATGGAACTTCCAAGTAAGACGGAAGTAAGAGCTCATTGAAGGAGGAGGGAGATGGGCAGGGGGGCATGTGGTTAAAAAGCCCTCCAGTAAGCTCTGCTTCTATTTATTACTGGCCCTTTTCCCCAAACCCAAGCTGTCTGTGCTTGATTCAGAAGGCAGCTCTTTCACTTTTCCTCTTCAGGATTCCCTGTTGATTCACACATGGGGTCCATGGTCCATGACCACAAAGCAACCTCCTGGTATTGTACAGCCTTTCCCTACTGATAAGCTTTTAAAGAAGAAGTGAAAGGAAGTAAAGTTGAGAGTGTAGGGAGGGGAGGGAAGTAAGAGGAAAAGTATGGTAATGAAGAGGAGAATCCAAGCACTTTCAGGCACACAGAAGGATTAAAAGGAAAACAACAAGAGACAGATGACTGTAGCTCTGCAGATTAATATAATGGTGTTGAATACTGCACTGAAACACACCTATGGCGGCTGTTTTCTGCTTCTACCTTGTAGCAGTTTCTTCTTTGCAAGGGCTCTGCATTAATCAAGATCAGACACAAAAGCCTTAGAGATTCACTTAAAGCACTGCAGTTTTATAAGTCAAAACACAAGTTGCGCACAGTGTGTCACACATACACTTCAAAGCAAAAAAAAAATACAAATACATCTTTAAATCTGTATTAAAAAAAAAAAAAAACAAACACAAGAGTGAAACAAGTGACACACTCATTCTTAATAAAACCAGTTTTCACAGCCACCATCTTTACTTTGATCACTAGTTCCCTGAACAGAGCCTTGGGGAAAATGAAATGAAGTGATTTAGGCTAGATTTAAAGCTACACCCTAAATATCTAAATGTTGTACAGTGTGCTCAGATTTGGAGAAATTCTACATGTCCATGGGTAGCAGTGACCCAAGTCCTCTCTCAGCATATGCATACTCTGCAGCAGTCTGCATCTCCCCCTGCTAGTATTTAGTGTAGAGCATTTTCCATCACAAGCTGACCACTCCCTCAGGAGTCAATGAGATAGAAACTTTCAACCCTCTTACTAGTCATGCCTGCCTACTCTTCAGCCTTAAACACGGTGCTGGGAGAAATAATCCCCCCCCTGTGTGAGGCTGTTCAGGACACTGAGGGAACTGAAGGACATTCATTTCCCGCCCAGGCACGTTAGGCAGCTCATAATTAAACCTTCTGCTGCAAAGCTTTTAAATATTTTTCTATTAACTTCTGCAAGCCAATTTTTTTAGCAGCCCTACTTATATAGTACCAGTTGTGACTTTCTAGAAGAAACATTAATTTAATATGCCATGCTACTACTTCTTTTAAAACAGTAAGAGCAAAGGAAAAGCTTTATAACACAGGAGAGATTTGGACTTAGCAATTAAGCCTTAATTTGTATTTCACTTAACAATATGAAAATTCTGACAGCATCTTCAGAATATTTTTAATATATCTGCACTAATGCACAGCACATAACTCACCAGTGCTTTCATTTACTAAGCTCTCTAATGTAGCTATAGTTACCACATCAGTTGGTTCCTTGCAAAATAATTTCCTTGGTTTGACTAGATTCTACAGTCAGCTTCAATGAAATACAACTGAAGTAGCTCAAAACTTCAACTTCAGAAAAACTCTAATACATTACACCTCATGTTATTCAGAAGCATATGGTCTTTCAAATAACATACAACCTTCAGTGACTCAACATTACCATTCAGAGAAGTAAGGGTAGTACATTAAGCAATTCTTATGTCAAAACAAGTCTTTCAAAATACAGGTATGCCTCTTTAATCTATTTTTCATGCTTTAAAAATTAGATAGACTTTGAAATTATAAAAGAAGTGATGTAGTGCTCCCTTTAAAGCAGAAAGGAAGCGCAATAACTCATATAAGCCAGCTACACAAAGGGGCTGCATGTTCACAGTCTCAAGGGAGAATTTTGCTCAGGAAGATACTATCATGAGCTTTATATTGCATCATTACACTCATGTAATTTCAAGGAGGTGCATAATTTATGTATTAGCTCAAAGTATGTGTGTCCTGTCAATGGTGCAATAAGAATTTATCCTTGCATCCCATTTGAAGTGATCCTTGAACAAATCAGTGCTAAGGAAGCTCTGCACATAGATGCAATCTGCATTTCATTGTAATAATAAGGACTGCCCAAATCATGCAGATTTTCCAGAACAGCCACTTAAAATTGCTTACTTTTTACCAATCTAACAACCATTCTTCTACTTCCCATACATTTATGAGTGATTATGCTTTCCTGGCCTGAGTCACAAACTTACTCCTTGAAAATGCTTTATATCTGTATATGAACCAAAAATGGCTACCTAATTGAGCAGACAGGAAACTTGACTTCTCCCATGACTCATCCATCTAACACTAATAAAAAAATACCTCATTTTTTTTTATATTCAGAATTAAACATCAAGAAAAAACAATTACATTATTGATCAACAATACTGGAAAAGAATATAAATAAATATTTTATTAATATAGCATTAGGATCCACACCCATTGCAAGATAAGCAAGAGAAGCCTAGAGATTGGTTGCAAAAATATTCACCTAGGTCTAGAATTACCCAGGGCTAATGTTTCCTTTAAATGTGTTACAAGTTGTTACAAAGAAGAAAAAACAAAGCCTAAAGACCAGATTGTGATCTCCTTACTTATATTGGCTAATGTTAATCAGTGGTGTTTCCATAAACTCATATGAGTATGGAATGTACTCATAGTATGTACTCATGAGTATGGAGTACTCACATGAGATGAGTTAATCAGTGATGTTTCCATAAACTCATATGAGTATGGAATGTACTCATACTATGTACTCATGAGTATGGAGTACTCACATGAGATGAGTATCCTTGTTTCCATAGGAAATAAGGACATCAATACCTAGGTCTGAAAACACAGAAAATGGGAATATAATTGGGGAAAGAAAAAAATCTTTAAGATAAGCAAAAGTCCTGCAAATTCAAGATTCTTCCTCCTATCTTGAGACTGCATGATAACAAACATAATTTCATGCAAGAGTACTAATATTAATTAGCTAGCAGGCTACTGTGCTGAAACAGTAGACACCCCCCTAAAGATCTGCACTGACTTAGCGATTTAAAATGGTTCCCTTAGGTAATCACTGTGAGGTCTATCACTTACCAGTGAATACTGCTAACGATTCCTTTCTCCAGGAAAAAGATACAATACCTGATAAAATACTGGTGAAGCTTTGAAGCCATTTTTATTCTAGGGAAGGATGAACACAGACCTTTTAGACATTTTGTCTGTCCCTGGGACACTGTTCTAAACATTTCTTACAAAGTCCTGAGCTCTGCCTGAGGTAGATAACTGAAGAAATACAGCCTATTGGATGGCTTTTGCTGTTTTTGGTTTTTTTTAATTACCAGTATTATTAAATCTGTTATTTTCAAATTGAGCAGAGCTGTGATTTAAATCTTATCACTGTCCTAAATCAGTCTCTGAACCACTCATTTACTCACTTCTTTTTAAAATAATCTGTTGATTTGATGCATCCAGCCAATGAAATGTTTCCATTCATCATGACAAAAAATACATTTTTCCGTGATTTTAGTTTGGTTTGCTTGCCTGTCCTTAACTATCTCAGTTTTGAAAAGCAACTGCAAATGCAAAGCTATCCCCCAAACTTCCTGATGTCAGTAAATAATTCTAGCTACAAACTATAGTAGCAGTGAGCGGCAAGAATAAATCCTGAGAAGCAATAGGGTAGCTGGTGAAAGTCAAGAAGTGAGAAGGAAGGTGCTAATGTTAAGTATGAGTGCTTGGAGCATAAGAGGGAAGTTCCAGGATGCTGTAGGCAGGCAAGAACTGAATAAAGAGGACTGAGCTTTCAGCATGCCTTTTATTCAGCATGCACAGGCTAGACCCTGCTGCTGACTCAAGACATAGCCTATGTATTGCACCCAAGGCCTTCAGGAAGATAGACTAGATAATGAGAAAGAAACCCTTATACAGAGAAGAATTTGCTGACCTTTTCCACCCAGGCTGAAGCTTCACAATTACTTCACACTGACCTAATTACAGACTTGTGAAAGAGGATGGGGCAGTCAGGCTTTTCTCTCCCTCCCTTGTCCTGGCACTAGATGTGGTACTGGGGCACACAGAGAGAAATTTGGGGTTTTACACAGGGCACTGAATCAACTGAAAATTATTTTTTCTGCTCTTTTTAAATTCTTCTCAAATTATTTCTAGGTTGGATCAGTTGCCTCCTTTGGCCTGTGCCCAAGCACCTCAAAGGAACACAGATTATACAAAGCATGAAACCCCACCTAGAGAAGGCCCCAGCTCTACTTAGAAAGAAAATAACCATGGTCTGGGCAACCCTCCTACCTTTACAGCAACTCCCTGTGGTTCTTAAGAACTCCCATCCACTGCTACTTAATAAGCATTTCCATCCTGCTCAAATCACTGTCTTTTTTCACTCACAGCAGAAGGCTACAGGAGAGAAAACCCCTGTGTGCCTACCAGACTGCAAACAAGCAGATACAACGTATGCAATGTGTAGTGGAGACAGCTTTTAGACTTCAAGTAACATGACACAGTTTAGCAAGGTATCAGGAAGAACATTTGGCTATGAGTTTTCCCTAAATAGCAAATCTGCAAAACAAGCTGCTCAAGTTCTAGAAATCTGTCACTTTTTTATTTTTTGTTCTTTTTCGCATTATTTTATGTAAGTGTTTGGAACAGACTTCATACTTCTGAGATCTAAAGTGGACGTCTTTGTGGTTTTGGCTAAAAGACTACATGCTTCACAGATACAAAAGGATGGAAATTAATTTGTGTGATAAACTAAAAGAGGGATCAAACAGCTGTAGCTCCAGTTCTGCAGATCAAGCAGGAATCATTCAAAAATTAAATAAGAATCACTTTATAAGCAGAACTGCCATTTATATTTGTCTGTAAATAAGCAATTTACTTTCCAGAACCTGCTCAAACTTTGAAGCTCCTGTTTGATATTTCTCAGTGACACTAAGTAGATGCAAGAACTGAGTTTTAGCAATTCTCTAGGCCTCTGCCCTTTACCTGCTTAAAAGCTTCTCCTTCTGGTTCACCTGTAGCTCCATACCTGACAAAATACTCTTCTAGAGGGTTTTTGTTAAGTTTTACTTCCTCCTCTTCCCCTTAGTTTCTTACTCACTCTAACTACAAAAAGCACAGAACTACCAAGACAGTAATTTAGGGATCCCTGCAGAAACAAACTGGCTTCAGACAAGTCAGCTGTAGGACCATTCAGGAAGTGCATTACAGATCACTTCATCTGGAAGAAGACACGATTAGGATGGAAAGAAAGGAGCGAGGTCATATAAAGGGCTCTTGGAACTGAGACTGCAAAAGTAATTACAAATCAAAGACAAACACAGAAACAAAGTCACTACTGCCAAAAATTAGCCTGGACTGTTCTTCATGGAAGCTACCACTTAGCATATGGGTCAAAATCTTCCATTGCTGTGCCTCAGAAACATTAATGAAATCTGAGAGGAACTGGAGTACTGAAACAGACAAACTAAGACTCATGTAAGTCAGGAGTGAACATACAGCAACTGACAAGTACCGTCTTTGATAGATCAATCCTTAAAACCAGTTTTTAGAAAAGCTCTTGGTTGAACTTAATCATGAAATTTAATATGTACACTGCCAATTCACAAATACTCTAACAATGCAGTAACTGACAGCTCATCCTTCCAGAGAAAAGTTTAGGAACTCAGTTAAGACCAATTTTGCACAGTTTATCTGTTCATTTCCTAAGACATAAGTCTATGAAAAATATTACCTTACCGGCATTTCCCAAGAACACTGAAACAAATGAAAATTTTCAGCATTTTCTTAGACCACTGTTGTCATGAATATGCCATGCTGTTCAGGTTCATTCAAACCTAGTTCAGGCTCTTCAATTCGCTCACAATGTATTAGATAGCAAGAGAAGGTACTTTATGTTTTTTGAGAGCTGACAAAAGTACAGTCCCTAACATAGCGACTTTACTGAAAAGTTGAATCAGATTACTCTTATAAGAACAGAAGAGAAAGTAGTATTTTCTCACATTTCTTAACCACCATGAATTATTCTTCCCCTTTTCATTTTATGTTAAAATAAAGATCAAGTTAGTGACTCAAATAAAACTAATGCTGTAATATTGTCCTCCATAGGTGTGAAATAATGGCTGGTACCACTGAATCCTTGAAACAGGGTTGGAAGAAGTAAGTTGAAAAGTTCAGTAAATTACTGTAGAATTTTCTAGTGCTCTGTACACCTTGTGAAGTCTTAAATATCTGCCAGGCTGTATAGACAGAAGTGACTTACAACAAACAAGTTCTGCTCAAAACTAGCTAGCACTGAAGAGCTGACTTATCCTCATTTAACATTACACAACCATGAATTAAAATAAGAACTCTCTGCCTTTCCAATGTGAAACTCAATTTATCACAATGCCTCTTTCATGCTTGATGACAAATGACAAGATAATTTTTTTGTTTTGTTGTTTTGTATTTTTTTTTTATGCAAAGCAACCACAGTTAACAGATATTTACTGCAACATATCATTACGCAGCTTAACATGCAGCGTGGAAGATCCTCATAGTGTGTTTATGTAAAATATAACTTTTTAAATGTCACTGAGTTGAAAGAGATAATTGGAATAGGAAGAGTGGAAAATCTATTTATTCCTTCTCCCTGAGGATAAAGCCTTTTTTACTTCAACAGACAATGAAGAGGCAAGTAGGAAAAGACTTTTCTGTGGAGCACCTTTGCACATAAACAGGTATAGAGGCCTAATTTACAAAAAGCATGTTCATTCCCTAGGCCTCCCCCAAAAAAGCATCTTAGGTAGATCCTTACAAAGCTTCAGCTTCACAGAAACCCATAGCTTCTAAAAAAGCTAGACAACTTGTGAAATAGTATATTCCTCAGTGGAGGTCTCAGACTAAATGCACCCCTGGGGAGCCTGTAATTGATTATGCTGCTGGCAGTGGCTGAATAAACAAATGAAGGAGCAGACATGGTCGCAGTTTCATTTATCATGCTTTAAAATTCTATGTTGTCATATTTGTTCAATTAGTAAGTAAATGAGTTTAGAGTGTAATATTCCCTATTTAAAAATGAAAGGAGTAGTATCTATTTGTATTGGAAACCAGGGACACACGTTCTGCTGCCCAAAGTTCACACACTTTGGGACAAGTGGCAGGACAGTTCTTATCCTGCCACAGAGAAAGACAAGCAAAATAAACCTCATAATACTCATAAATACTACTAATTTTAAGTAGTACAAAACAGAATAACATTAAGAGGTATTCACTGATAATACACCAAATAACTGTCAAACAGAAAAATTTGTCAAGCAGAAGCAAGCCCATAACATACTAAGAATAACTGAATTTACTTCAGTGGGAACCCTGGATGAAAACAAATAGACTTATCAGACCAAATATGGTTCAACCTGCAAGTCTAGAGAAATAATGCGACTGCTATTTAATGGAGAAAACTGATCTCAGTCTGAAATAATTGGCATGAAAGTTAATGAAAGACTTGCTAGTGTTTTATCATGGGAACCTGATGGTGCCTTAGCTTTGTTTCCATATCAGAGACCAGTATTTTGCTCTGTGATTTCTAATGGGCCAGGAAAGGGCTGTGGGGAAAGGAACAGATACTAATTCTGAGTAGTCAACAAAAGTAACTACCTGAAAAGCTGATTTCCATTACAAATATTTCTGAAATTCTGTAGTTCCCACTAATAATTTACCCAGATGGATTTTAAAATGTCAAAATACAGGTCAGAATAAGGGTTAGTGACATCAAAACTAATCCAGGGTGCATAAGTACTATGAATATCAGTTACTAAAATTTTTATGCATAAGATACTAAATATTTGTTACTTAATTACATTTCAGGAGAACCACAGATGAATGGGAGCATCGTTTTCAAAATTCTGCCTCCCAATTCCAATTAGACAAGCACACTCACATTTAGAAGAAAAGAACAGCAGAAAATAAGGCTGATGAGAAATCTCGATAATACTCAAAAAGAATGATTATATAAAAAACTGGGACTAGAGGAAGGAAAGAACAGATACCAAAGTTACCTTCAAATAGGATAAGCAATTAATGTTGGCTCCAGAATATTTTATAAAAAGCACAGAATATGTAGCAGAATTATTTCACTCCAATTGACGTGAGCTGATACACTGCATCCAGTTGTAGATACTACATTTTAAGGAAAATAAAGAAAAGAAAACAATCTAGAGAACAGAAAAGAAAATGAGAAATAATGCTGTTAAAATTACCTATGATGCGTTAAATTGGTTCAACTTGGAAAAGACTGAAGGAAATTAGAGAATAATCCTCCATAAACAATTTGGGGGAAAAAAAACACAAAAAGCAAACAAAAAACTATAAAAACACCAAAACAAACCCCAAACCAACAAAACAAACAAAATAAAAACAAAAAACAAAGCAAACAACTACCTCCACCCACAAAAAAAAAAAAAAAAGAAAAAAAAAAACCACTAAAAAACCCCAATACAACAGTAATTTGCAATAGTGATTAAGGCTAGGTAGCAGAAAACACTTCATCAAACTCCATTTGCAGTTTTCATCAGTCTCTCACAGCAATAGCATTTACTGCCTTTATATCCAAGGAAGAACATTTGATCTGTAGAAAGACCACTGTGTAAAAGCACACTGTTAGGCACTGAAGCAGACACAATTTGTAGTGAAGGCCAACTTTCATTCAGTTTCAACCACAGTTCTGAGTTGTCAGGTGCTGGTGAAGAATACAGAAGCTGCTTACAAGTCACAAATAAAAAAACACAATCTATCTGAAGTTCTATACAACTTTAATACTTCCTATATTAGGCTATCAAAGATACGAAGTAGTCTTAGGTTAAAGAAATGGAATGGATTTTAAGTTTGTCAGGGCATGTAGAAAATCAGGCTTCAAAACAATCACAGATTTACACGTGACAAAGCATAAATGGCTAGCTGTATAAATAATACAGGGCAGAGAGGTGATTGTCAATAGGCCAGCAGGAGGCAAACAATGAGACTCCAGGACCACACAATGACAAGATGTCTTAGAAGTTTCTCTCCCCTGGGTCAAAGAGTAAAATCAGTGGGTATTCCAGTAAAGACAGACTCTAAATCACTAAATATAAAAACCATGCCAATGAACTACAAATCACATATTCAGTACAACAGGTAATAAAGATGCCTCAGAAATAAAGGAAAAGCAGTAGCAGCCAGGTATGATGTCATCAAGCTAATTTAAAATATGCCTATACCTAATTGTAATAGGCCAAGCTCATTCCACTTTTCACCATAAATCAAGTCTATGTGCTAACTGCATGATGGGATGTGCTAACAATGAAGCAATAACATAGATTTTTACTTTAATGCATCTCCCTGAAACTAGGTATAAACTCGGTTTTCCAAGGCACATCCTTCTCTAAAGAAATTGAAACATTAAGTAGCATATTTCAAGGCAACTCAGTTTGGAGGCTGCCAATATGGACTGGAAGTTGGCAGCAATATGAGTGAACACAGTAGTAAGTATTTTAAGTATGCAAAGTTGCTCAGAGACAACTATGGCCTTTTATCTTGTAAATACTTATGGCTGGAACGTATTTACCTCTTGGCATATACAAAAGGATAATATTTAGGACAAGTGATGCATATGCCACTTAGTTGAGGAGTCTGGTTTGATAGCCTATATGTTACAAACAGTTATCAAAAAGCATTAAAAAAAAAAACATTAAAACCAAAAGGTTATCAACATAAAGGAGTTCTGAGGTACAACTAAAACTTTGTGTGAAAGGATCAAAACTTATAATAATCCTACCTTTTTTTCCCATGTTCCCACCCAAAATCTCTAAAGCAAATGGAATCAGACTTGCCTCACATCTCACCATCTCTCCAGAAAGCACAGCACAGGCTCCAGATATAATGGGCAGGTTTTAAATCTGACCATTACATTGAAATATAGTTAAGGCTTATCATTTAATTGAGCCTTTCTGATGTTCACACCTTCCTCTCACCTGCTCTTAGTTGGCAAAATTAATTCAGTAAGCAGATTGTTTAATGGAAACACTATATCAACTTAGTTTTTCTCACTTGCGCTGTATACTATACCCTTAACAGCTGTTTTGAAATGCCACCTAGGGCTCTTGGTGAAATCATGAAACTTGCCAGCATTTTGGAGCTGAAAAACTGCAGAACATTAATATTAAATATTAGTAGAAATATGAAAACTAGAAGATAGAGATAGATGTTAAAAAAAGAGGTGGATTTTAACAACTACATTTAATTACATGAAATGAGAATAGACAGTATTTGTCTGAATTAAATGGATAGCTTAGCAGCTTACAGATAGGACAGCCTACTTCATACATGGGAGATTGACAGTTCCAGCAGTATTCCATGTTGCTTTTCCACAGCCCAAGGTCCTAGAAATGCTTAGAGAAGAATAGCTTTTATTGTCTTTAATGTTCATAAATTCTGCAATGCCTAACAGCTCTTCTTTGCCAGGACAATTATACAAATACGGCTAGCAATTTATTTTTTTGTTTTTTTAATATCAAGACAAAACTCCCGCTCTCCTCATACCACATACTGCAGCTAGAACTGTGACATCTGTCTCGTTTTCAATGTTTGCTCCATATCTAGAATTCTCATGTCACAAGCCAACAGCCACAGATGGGTTTATAACCAAATTCTGGTTTACGTAATACAGGAGAAAATGCATTCCAGTTGAAAGCTGACCTTCTTCAGTTTTCTCTCCTGTACCTAAATCAGGAGGGCAAGCTTGGCTGATCCCAGCTCAGCTGCTTCTGACTCTCTGCCAAATACTGCAGGAGAAACTGTCACTTGAAAGTGTACCTTCCACGGAACAGTACTGTGCCTGGGCAGGCTTCCTACCAAGAACAAAAGTCAATACAGCAGCTAGGCTTGTCTAATGCTATGCATGAATAAAACATTTCAGAAAAAAAGCTGCAGCAGAAAACCTAAACACAAGTCAGAGGTGTTCTTGAATCAAAATCCTAGACTTGATCAGCATCCCAGACTTTGGAAAGCGTCAGTACTGGACAGCATGCTGTCCTTATAAGAAATATGTCTACAGACTTTGTGACCTCTTCTCCACTTACCAGCCCAATAGATTGTTAGCTAAGAAAAAGCAACTTACTTCCATCTAAAGGTGGAGCCATCCTCATCACAACTGATTCTGTTCACACAACTGGACGAAATAAGTATGTGCCAGTTTGCCAGAGGGGACTAGCAAATTAGGTGTTTGAACAGCAGAAGGTGTACAAAGATCTTTGGCAAGAGACAAAGTACCTGCAGCATTCCTCTTCACATTTGTTTCCCAATATGCAGTCTTCTTGTCTTCTCCCAACAGATGAGGTAGATAGATAAAAGTCATGATTCATCTTAGAGCACTGAGACAATATTAGCTAAGATCTGAACTAAAAAATGATGATACAGATTTTGCATGCCAAAATTAAGTGCTAATAGAAACAGGCCATATTAGGTGTGTGCCATGTGCACAAAATGTAAGCAGAAACTAACCATGAGGCCAGAGGGTGCTCAAAGGCACAATCTCCTGAGAACCTCACCTCTATGTTTTCAATGTCCTCGTACCTTCAACCACTGAAAGCTCAAAAGAAAGCTTCTCTAAAGCTGGTAAGTTGCTCTTTTGTCCTTTAATGCAGTTTAAAAATATGTCAAAACTACTTAGTTCTTGTGACAAGCATATTTATCCAGAGACTTAATAGCATCACTTAGTGCACCACATTCAGACAAATGAGACCAGTTCCTAAATACCCTTGTAAGAGTTACAACCCTCCTCATCTGAGCACTATGAAATGGACTTAAACCAAACTGGCTTCTCAGAGGCAATCACACAGAAGACATTAACAGCATTAATACCCCTTTTGTCTAAATGCCCATTGACAAAAACTATGCATCTAGTTACTAACTTTCAAGACACCCTGCTCTCAAGGGCCAGGTGTAATTTCCTTTTCTAACTATGCCACATAAAACCCAATCTAGAAAATAAACTAGATTTCCTTAATATATTACAGGTAATTGCTATTCCCTTAGTATTTTTTATGTAACTTTGACTTGAAAAATAAACACATGCATTAAAACTATCTTTTCTTATAATTAAACAATATCTTTCTCTGTAACTTTATCAAACATTTATCAAATTTTTAACTACAAGTTACTTAGGGAAGGCCTTATTTTATTGCCATTATTATTGCCATGAAGTTCAATCAAATTTAATGGCATCATTTGTTTAATAAGATACTATTCAACATGAGAAAGAATGGATGAACGCAACTACCAGTAAGGTATCTGACTTATTTCAGTCAGAACTATGCTTCTGCTAACCACATACACATCACATGGTAATTTTCTCCCATCTTTCCCCTCTGCTAGCTTTTCAAATAGTTCTTAATTAGCTCTGTTTTATTTATGAAAGCATATTTTGCTAGACTCTCCCCAAGAGCTTTAGAAAACTACTATATAAAGCTTGACTTTACTTATCATATTTCCTCTAATGCTTTCAAAAAGGAGGAGAGAAGGGGAGAACGTTTAGAGGGCTAGAGCTGTGTTCAGATGTGAAGGTTTCTGCTACTTTTAGCCCATCTCTTAAGCCCTATTTCCTCAGGAAATTGTGTTTTTCCATGTTTATATATGTGCAAGTGCCGACTTCTTTCCTTTGTTGTAAACTAGCCTATTTTGTCCTAACTTAGTGGAGGGCAAAGCTCTTACACGTACAAACTTCTTATAAATTCTGGGAACTTTGGGAATTGAATGGAAGAGACTGTGGACTATTCAGCTGATTAGATGCAACAAAACTGAAAAGAAATAGCTTTTACCTCCAAGGCAGTAAAAACTTCCATCAACACTGAACATCTGGTATTGCTGTTTTCCACACATACTTCAGTAGCAGTTGCTAAGTTTACAAAAAGGATGGCTGTTAACTGTCTTGAAAGGATGGCCATCACTCTAAAGAAAGGTAGAAAAAAGTGTTTCCCTGGTTCTGAAAAAATAAGCACTCTCAGCCAGCAAAGAGCATTGAAGCATTCTGCACCTCAGTTTAGCATGCTATGCTTCAGTTTGCTGGACTATACCAACCATATTTAAAAAGTACAGAGAATGGCAATAAATATATTCACCTTGCAAATCATTTGTTAGTGCAATGAACTGTTAATGTTATATGACAAACTTTTTCTAAAGTAAAATAAAAGCCTACACACTTTTTATTCCACAGAGCTCACATGCAGAATTGGGACTGTAAAATGGAAAGTGAATATCCACTCATTTACCTCTCATGCTAAACAAATCTTGCAGCTTTTTGATTTTTAAATTTTTTGATTGCTGCGGTTTAAGCCCAGCTGGTAACTGAGAACCACACAGTCAGTTACTCACTCCTTTCTACCCTCGACCTCCAGGCAGGATGAAGAGAAGAACTGAAAGAATGCAAACCCCACAGGTTGAGGTAAGAACAGTCCAATAATTAAATTATCAAACAAAACTACTACTACTAATGATAAGGGGAAATAACAAGGGGAAAGAATACAAAGAGAAGGAAAGAAAAAAAATAAACATAAGTGATGCACAATAAAATTGCTCACCATCCACCGACCCCCGATTCAGAGCAAGCAGTACCTAGCAACAACCAAAACACTGGTGCATCACCAGCATCGCTCTCAGACCAAAGTTAAAACATAGCACTGCAGCAGCCACTAGGAAGGAGAAAAACAACTGTTACAGCTGAACATAGGACACTGGCATATACACACCTAAGTACTGATTGTCCGTCTAAACAGTAAAAAAAAGTACAGTATCTTTCCATAAAGTGGAGAAAGAAACAGAATCAAGTCAGAGGAAAATTTCTGCCCCACCCCCTTTGTTGTTTTTTTTTGTGTTTTTGTTTTGTTTTGTTTTGTTTTTGGTTTTGTTTTTTAATGAGCACAGGTACCTAAAGGGACATACAAGAAAGCTGGAGAGGGGCTTTTTACAAGGGCATGTAGTGATAACTGAAGAGAGTAGACTTAGATTAGATATGAGGAAATTCTTCACTGTGAGGGTGGTGAGACACTGGCACAGGTTGCCCAGAGAAGCTGTGGATGTCCCATTCCTGGAAGTGTTCAAGGCCAGGCTGGATGGGGCTTTGAGCAACCTGTTCTAGTGGAAGATGTCCCAGCCCATGGCAGGGGGCTGGAACTCATTGATGTTTAAGGTCTCTTCCAACCATAACCATTCTGTGATTCTATGAATTTCTAAAATATGTCCATTTTTGTCCACAGGGCAATTATTTACTTATTCTAATTGTCAGCACACCCTCCGATGCCACTTAGCATCCAGTACTTGTATAGTTCTTTACACTTAGCATCCAGTACTTGTACAGTTCTTTACACTAGGAAACACTGGTGTAAATACAAAAGCATCTGAGGAAAAGAAGGGGTACATAGTCTAGGCACAGGATTGAAAATTACTCCTGTGATTCCTTCCAAAGTCTTGAGATAGTTATCTAACTTCTTTTCTTCAATTTCCCCCTCTTTAAAATGGGAATATTAATACTTAACAACTTTGAAGGATATGATGAACATTAAGTCATACTTGTAAATTGCCCTGAAGGCAAAAAACACTATATAAACTCTAAGTATCATTCCCATCATCAGAAGTTCCTGGTGTATCCTTTTCTCCTCCAAATATATGAAGGCAGGAAATGATCTTACCAAGGAGATTGATCACGACTGAAAATTGTAGGCAGCCACCCTCTAAATTACTGTGCATGAGTCACTTTAAAGTGTTACAGTTCCTTACTCAGTGGGAATGCGTTGACTCTAGCATATATTGTCAGAAACGTATTACAGAGATGTTTGTAAAAGGGTAATTGTTACTGAAGACTACTTGTAACTGGTACATAAAACAGCTAGGATGAACTTCCCAATGATTGAAGAGATTTTGGCTGTGCTTCAGTATTGCCATCCCAAAAGATGTATTTCAGATCATGCTAGAGAGAAGCTGTGCTGCATGTTCAAGGTGCCCCAACACACCAGATAAGGAATTGACAAAAGATATTTTAATCAAAAGCAAATTTAGAATAAGAACTATTTCTGATTCTTTCAAACAATTCATAGGGATACCCTCAATAAGTTGTAATAGTTTCCTTGATATTAGTGGAGGTCTGCTGCTTAACAGGGGTTGAAGATAGCTTATTTAATTCTAAGAAATAACTAAAGCACCACTTGAGGTACTTTGAAGATGAACCTCCACTGAAATTTCATTCTTTTAGCTTCATCTTCTTATGGTCTGCATCCATTAGTCTTTGCAAGAAGCAACTTCATTCTGATATTCTACAACAGCCATAGTATAAGGACATGAGCTGCTTAGGTTTGTCCTTGTGCAAATGAAATAATGATGAGTGACAATCTATGAAGCAGTGACAGCATACACATTAAAGAAAGTTTAGAAACTAAATCTGATTACTCAGGCTACTTTGACACCAAATCTGTCTGCCCAAACTCCAAGTCATTATTTTGGAATAGAACACAGGACAATCAAGGGTTCACATAAAGATAAAGGACCTTTAGTTAAAAATATTTATCTTTCACGGCCTAAAAACGCAGTCTTACATATCTCAGTGTCGTGGTTTGAGGCGTAAATCAATCTGCCTGCCCACTCACTCCTCCCAACCTTCCTTTCCCCCCCACTTTACGGG
>JASSUY010013741.1:0-54574 GCA_032466535.1 Forpus xanthops
GGTGGTTTTTTTTTTGGGTTTTTTTTTTTGGTTAATTTTTTTTTTTTGTGGTTTTTTTTTTTTTTTTTTTTTTTAAGAACAAGAAAAGAATATGGTAGTTCCAGTGATGGCTGGGAATCATCTGAGAGATATTTAGATATTCTTCAATGTGCCCATACAGAACTAGTACAGAAATCAAGGAAGCAGTTTATTCCTGATGACCAGACTGTCCAGCAACAAATGTTAAAGATTCAGCCCTGAGCTTGCCCTGAATACACTGGGTGGAATTAACTTGTGCTGAGCTTGGCTCTGCTGTAGCTGGAGTGTTAGAGGCATCCAACCTGACTTACTTCTGAGTAATTTCCAGGTTATTACTGTGTACCATGGTCAAGGGACAATCTGAATAGCCTATCCAGAAGATACTAGCAGGTGGAACATTTCCCCAACTGTCACTGCTTAAGTTCCATGGGAACTTCAGGATTATATACTCTGCCCAAGAAATATAAGCATTAAAAATAGAACATGTATAACTTTGGAAGAGCTGTTTCAGTAGTCACACGCCATTTTCCTTGTAATATTTATAACTCAGTAATTGAATTACTGTAACATGTCTGATTTTTAAACCATGCTAAAATCCAGTTATCAGGTGATTGAAATCTTAGTTAAATTACATGTGTGCAAGGAATCGAATGTTAGTGGTGTATCAGCACTCGTATGGAAACAGAAAAATGTGCAGAATGATGTGTAGAGAAATAGGTTTAGAGGTAGGCACCATATATATATCTATCTTGTTCTAAAGAATAGGATATATAGCAGAATTATTCTCTTATGGATCAGTTTCTGTTAGCCTTCTGCATCCTGTATTTCATATTATTTATTTATAGCAAGCTTTATGTTGAATAGCATTCAGTGGAATATTCCCTGTAGAATGCTATGCTAGGCAGACTGCCTTCCTGATGAATGTAAGAAACACTTGCTTTCTAGGTTCATGTTTACTATTTTTCCCTGTTTTTGTGGTTCAAACGAAAGTACATAATGCTAATATATTTTATAAAGTACCCTACAGTGTGACATATGCCCAAGTGGCCAAGAAGACTAATAGCATCCTGGCTTGTATCAGTGCAGCCAGCAGGAGTAGGGAAGTGATCTTCCCCCTGTACTTGACACTTGTGAGGCTGCACCTCAAATACTGTGTTTGGTTTTGGACCCCTCACTAAAAAAACATTGAGTGCTGGAGTATGTCCAAAGAACGATAACAAAGCTGATGAAGGGTCTAGAGAGCAAGTTGCATAAGGGGCAGCTGAGGGAACTGGAGTTGTTCAGCCTGGAGAAGACGAGGCTGAGGGAAGACCTTTTCACTCTCTGTCACTACCTGAAAGGAGTTTGTAGTGAGGTGGGTGTCAGTCTCTTCTCCCAGGTAACAGATAATAGAAAAAGAGGAAATGGCTTCAAGTTGTACCAGGGGAGTTTTAGGTTGGATATCAGGAAAAAAACTCACCAAAAGGGTTGTCAAGCACGGGGGAAGGCTGCCCAAGGAAGTGGTTGAATCACTATCCCTGGAGGTATTTAAAAGACCTCCTGTAGATGTGGTATGTAGGGACATGGTTTAGTGGTGGACTTGGCAGTCAGTGTTAGGTTAACAGTTGGACTTGATAATCTTAAAGGTCTTTTCCAACCTAAATGATTCTCACACGCTATATAATTGACAAAACAAAGACATTTGTTTTATTTTGTTTTTTTTTTACCTTGATTACTATGACCTTGGTCTTAGATACTAAGATTACTAATACAAGTTGCAGACGCTTAAATATTGCTTTGAAACACCTAACCATGCTTTTTGCAGTGAAGCAATGACTTTTACTCATCTTTGCATTCCTAGAATTGTGCCAAGAAGCCTCATCTGGTGAAGTTTTCCTGCTGGCTTCTGCAGCTCTTGCCAATATTACTTTCTTTGATACCATGGCTTGTGAAATATTGCTCCAGCTAAATGCAATGAAGATTCTTCTCGCAGCATGTTCAGACAAACACATCGTGGATACCCCGTATTCCCGAGATCAGGTGAGCAGTTCCTCAGCAAGATGCTGTCTGGGCATATTTGTGTAAAAGTCAACAAGTTTTAGCTCTGTTTTGACATAGTCAAACAAAGTCGCTTTCATGAATCTGTTCTTGGTTCTTTTCAATGTATGGCTCTTTTGTTATCTGCTTCTTTTCCTTTTTGTTATGAGAATTATATGACAGCTTTTAATATGATATTTTAAAAAAAGTAAAGATTCATATTTCTAAGATACTGGAGGATTCTTTCATTATGAAGATGACCAAGCAGTGACATAGAGGCCCAAAAAGGATATGGAATCTCAGCCTATAGAGGTGTTCAAAACTTGACTTGACAGAACTTTGCGGCAAATAAGATGTACATGGAGGCTGGAGCCAAAACGTGCAATTGTCAATTCAAAGATGAATTAGCTCCAAAAGCTGAATTAAGAATCTGATCCTCAGCCCATTGACCTCAGTGGGCTTTGGATCAAGTCCTGACTGCATAGTAAATTGCAAGTTTTACTGGCAAATACTGCTGATTTACTTTTGCATTTCCCCTTCTTTTTCACCATTTTTTTTTTTTTGTAGACACATGTGTGCTAATGCATAGATGAAGTAAGAGGGAATTGTTTTGCTCTTCTCAGGTACTACCATGCAAGTGGGTGCTGTGTAGGCACTACTTATTTGATATCTCAGTGATTAATTTAGCTTCAGTTGTGTAACTGGTATGAGGATTGAGTGTTTCAGTAGTTATTACTAAGGGATGAAGGTTGGTAGTCTGCTCACCTAACCTGCTTTTGTTTATGAGACATTGTGAATGTAACAACAATTCCATAATTGAGGCCTCACAAACTCATCCTCTTCCCACCTCTGAAATAGCCACATTTGTACTCCAACAGGAGGCAGGCTATGGAAATCAATGTACACGGGACCTTAAATAATGATTATTGGTGCTCTGGATGGCTTACTAGGCTGCTTTGGTCTATATTAATAGCACTCAGTCGTTTTCCAGCTCAGGAGCATTTATGAAAATATGGAGTTAAGCCATAATTATTACATTAATATTTGGGCAAAGTCAAGGACATCAGCTTTAGTGTTTGACATGGCTGTATAGCATTATTTTGTATTTACAATTCTGCATGTTCTTATTCCTCCTGTATGCTCTCATAGTTTTGATTTTGTTATTCATTTATGCCCTCATTTTAATTCTGTTCTCAGCTGTGAGTTTGCACTTTTCTCTGTTTGTAGCATAGCAAGCTCCTCCTTTGTATGAGGAAGGCAAACATTTAAGGATATATGTATGACCTTATTAGGTAATAGACTGGTTCCAGGCCTTTTGCAGCTTGCAGGACATTTTATTAGCTAGAGGAACAGAGAATTGAATGGCTTCCTTTGAAGAACAAAGAAGGTTTCATCCCCAATAACCACTTACTTTCCTTCTTGGAATGACAAACTAGATCAGAAATGTGTAATGTCTCTGTGGTGTGCTGTAGTAACTTTCTGAGCTGACTCTGTTGTTTTTGCAGGAGTAGGGGCTATAAAATCTTATCTTGTGTTATGTTACTGGGCACCAGGTGTTCAGGTGGAATCCAAGTGCTGCTCATCCTACCTTTAAGAGCCGTCAGTTCTGCTAGTTAGGCAGTTTTGATAATGCAGCAGCCTAAAGAGAAGCCTTCCTCTGAGCTCCTGAATAAGTGTGCATTTCAGTAGATTGCTCATATTTCAAAAGTAGAGTTGTTATATGGTGAGAAGGGGAGTTACTTGCCAATTATGACGCTTTAATATATTGTGTTTTAATTTGCTCTGTGCTTAGTTGCAATGAAGAAAACACTCCACTAGGGAGAAAAGCAACAATGTAATGCTATATTTTATTAAGGATATTGTAAATTGCCATTTTAGCTTTTTATATATATACTTTAATTCCTTTTAGGTACCTAACAGAGTTACTAACTTTTTCTGTTTATATATATTGTCATGTCCCAGCCAGTAGACAGGCATTTGCCTAAAGACATAGATTAAAATTAAGTAGCTTTTGAAAGTTTTTGATTCAAGCTTTTATTTTGGAACATGCAACCACTGTAGGATATATTTTTATGGACTAATGTCCATTCTGAATGATCAAGTCTTCCTGGGCAGTGAAATAGTTTAATGAAGCTATACTAAATAGTGAAAAAATAAAAGTTTCATAGCAAATATGACAAAATATGGTCTAATTATCACTAAATATTATAAAAGAAGCCCTAAATCTTAAATGCCCTGGTTTTCATCCAGAGCTTTAAGTAGCCCAATAATTTTATAGAAAACTACTCAGTATTTCTAAATACATTACTACTTTAGCATTTCTGCTGATTTAAGAAAATTAGCTGAAGGATGAACATTGAAAAGGGGTGAAAAAATGGCTGAAATGCAAGAAAGAAGCAGTGAATTTTGTTTTCCATTGTGCTATTTTTATCTCCTTTTAAAGTCACAGTATGTTCTTCTCTACAGTCTTTCTAAGGACAGGTAGCACTGACTAGTTCTCACCTTCCATGATGGTATAAATAAATAACATTCTGCCCATGAGCTGGATGCCTGGACAAAGTATTTTCCTGCTCAAGCAATCTAAAAATGTTCTGTCTTTTCACTTTTGAAAAGTTTTTATATGCTAATGGTAGCAAACTTTTCCTGCCTTTGCTCTCTGAAAACCAGTCTCCTTGCTCTTTCATTTCCCCAGCAGTGTCAGATTAGGTTAGGTAAGAAATCCAGAACTGAGTGCTCTGCTTAATTATAAACAGAATAATAATTTTTCATTTTATAGAAGCAAGCAGTATTACATTGAGATTGCTTAGTTTTATGTAAAATACTTTATGTATGTGTTATCAGACAAAGTGATCATTTCCGGACACATGGGGTCAAAATGGATATGAATGTGCCATGGTATTTTTAGTTGCTACAGATACTTATATTCTGTATATGAGACTGTTTTTTTTTTACTTCAAAGAGCATCAAAATATCCTTTCATAAGAGTTCCTGCTCAAATTCAGCAGTGTAGCATGTACAGTCAGGTGTCTTAATAGAGTTTAAACGCTGTCAGAACAAGGGTTTAGCCAAAACTCTTATCATTCAGGGCCTTCTTGACTTTAAACATCTTAGACTCTACATAGAAAGAGATGAAATATGCATGGTTTTGCACAGTATGTTTATGTATAATAATATATTCCTCTCTGCATTCCCACTTGTCTCTCCAGTGTTGCTAGTATTCTCACCTCACCTGTGAAGTTGTAGAGGTATAGCTTAACAGCTTCTGATATGTTATTCAGGCAGACAAAGAATTAATGTGTAGTGAACACATCTATTTCTAGGTCTAAAATCAGTAAACGGTGTTTCAAAAAAAGTCTGAGGTGGAGAAAAGCTTTTAAATTAGGAGAAAATGGAAATTTTTCCTGCTTTTTTTTGGGGGAGAGATGTTACAGGCACTGAAGCTGAGACCTTCTGTATCATTTAAGATTTGAAATCCTTAATACTATTATTCCTCAAGTTTCCACATCCTTTTCTCTGTTGCTCCATTTTTTCAGGGCATTTGCTTTCCCCTCCCCTTTTTTGTCTTAGATGGGAAATTGTAGGGTCAAAAGAGAGCAGAGACAGATGTTACTTTACCATAAAGAAGTATTGATATTTAAATATTGCTTAATACCCAGTGAAAGGTTTTGAGAGCAAAGTTTTTAATGAGAATAATATTAACAGGTCTTTTAGACTTCCTTTGAAAAGGAAGTACATGCAGTATTCCTTCTCAATCTGAATTTCTTGAGTACTGGGGAATTTATTATTTCTTGCCAACTGCTTTTTTGTCTCTGCTTGATATCATGGAGACTGGAATTTCTGACTGTGTTTTGTTAAATTTATGTCCAGATTTTCCCATATGTATGGAAGCCAGTATGGGCTCTTGAAGTTGAGTTTGATCAGTGCAGGCCATGTTAGGTGCCTGTCTTCCTTACATCTGACAAAAAGTATTAGGCTAACTCATTGCAGGTCAGGGGAAAGGCAGCTGACGAAAAGTCCTCATTTGTGCTTCTGAAATCTCTCTTCTTGGAATAAAAGTAGTGTGGAATGAGGAGCTCCATCGCCCAGTTGGATTGGAAGAGAATCCCTTCCACTGCTGAGCCATCATCAGCTGGTCTTTCTCAGAGAGGATATGCTTGTGATACCCTGGGACTCCATCACTTATGGCATTTCACATGAGCAGCCAGTGTCAGTGTCAGAAGCAAAGTCAGGTTGTCTATCCCTGAAAGATCTGACTTCAGTAGACTTAAATTTCCTGTCTAGTTCTTGAAAATTATTTTCAAAATCATCAGAAAATAATATTCAATAGTCTCAATTGATTCAAATGCATGCTTATCCATCCTTTCTGCAGTTCAACACAGTTTGTAGATTTACATACTGCAGATAAAAATGCAACACAAAGCCTTTACATAAAAGGATCTGTTCAGTTTTCTTCCACAGTTCTCCATTAATATCCAGCTCTGATGTTAGTATAATGATGACTAAATGTGTGGTTAGAATGTATCTGTATCTGAACTTTAACCATGCCATTATATAATTTATATCCTAATTAATTTTCTGTGTGAGACTGTAATCACTTCCTTGATGTCCTTCCTTTCTTTTTAACTGGGTATCTCTGTGTTTGCATGTATATTTGAACAATATAAAACTGCAAGTAACAGTATGACTAGAATTATGTGATCAGTATTATAGATCATTACATCTCAGTTGTCCAACATTGACTTTTACTCTTCAACACTACATTTTTTTGAGACAAAATGCCTGTTTCATTACAATTCTGCCTTTCACATTTAGATTTGATGCAGGGTAAGACAATGTGCTCCAACTAGCAAAGCAAAAGATACTGTTGGAAGAGTAAAATCTCATCTGAATTGAAGAACTCTGCTGTTCTTCCCTAAGTTAGTGTGATGAGGCTTTAATTCCTGGGATCATTTTCTAATATTGCTGCTGCTCTGATTTTGAAGAAGCAGTTTAACTTCTCTGCATTTTTGTTTAATCATCTGTAAAGTTAGGCAGACATTGCACTTAGTGTAAAGTCTTGCTGGGGGAAACATCCTATGTCAGCACAATTGAAGTTATATTCTGCCCTTGCCTGCCAGGTTCACAGTATAATAAGGCTGATGCTGGGCTGTTTACTGCAGAAACTATAAGCAAGAGAGTTTGCTGCAGGCTGTGCCAATCATGAAGCTGTAACTCAGAGATGGCTATGTATGCATTTTGCTGCATTTTTTATCTTTTTGTCTTCAGCCCTCTTGGAGATGAGAGTAGATTTTGAACAGCTTCAAAGTTTTGCCACTTATCTTTTTTTCCAAAACTAGGCAGAATCACTTCCTAGGTGAAGGCTGCGATTTGAATCTTGATTCTGAGAAAGTGAGCTTATAAGCAGTGTTTCTACAGATTAGAGTTTGTTGTTTATTTATCCTCCACAAGTAGAAAACTATTATCTTCTAGGAAGGCACCAGAAATTACTCCTTCTTTGCACTTTCTACCTCCTCTAAAATTGTAGTAATTAAGTTTCCTCCCACGTACTCAAACCCTGCTTAGAGTTAGACTTGTTTCCTATGACTGTGCATTGGCTTATGTCAAATTGTTCTCGACTGTAGGGAGACCAGACATCTTAGGTGTCTTTGGTTGATTGAGTCAGTTTCAAAATCTAAGAAGCTTTCTAATACGGTGAAGGAAGTCTGACAGATAATTATTCTCCCCCTGCCCTGTTTTACATCTGAGAGACAGAAAACTCTATCTTTGGAAGTGAGGGAGGAGACCCGTGCAGGATTCATTTCCTATATGCTTCTTTAAAACAAAATATGAGGGAATCTGGTTTTTCTGCCTATTTCTTATCTAGATTAGTTAGCAATATGAAGTGCAGTGAATAAAAATGTAACAAATTCCTTTAGCTGTAATCTCCACTTAGCCTCAGCTTTCCAAGACTGTTCCCTGTCAGTCCCAGAATAGACCTAGACTTAGCAAGCTGATTCTCTCTCTGTTACTATTATTTTATGGGGACGTTTGCATCTTTCAATCAGGTGACTGAAGCACTTGTTGATCCAGGTGTACTTACTTCTGCTTCAGGATAAAACTGTTTCCCAAGCACAAAAAAAAAAAAAAAGAGCTATTAAAGCCAATGTGAATTGTTTTATATTTTATGCAATATAATATCCTAGAGATGTTTTCTAAAGATTTCTTAACAAAGTTTTTTCTCCCAATAAATAACATCCTAAAAGATTTTTCTACCTAGACTTGATATAATGCCTGTTCTTGACCCCTGTTCTATGTACTATTTTGCTGTTTCTATGTGGATTGATCTTGAATTGTGAAGTTCAGATGCTTTTAATTTACATTCAGAAACAAAAGCTCCATCTTGCTTCTGATTAGTTGTCAGATGCTCTTTTGGGGTGTTTGCAAAATGGAACTTTACGGACACACTCTGATTTATCTTTATGTCATTTATTTGAATGAATTACAAAATACTCTTACAATATTTAGAAAACGAATTTTACTTAGAATGATCAGCATTAAAGGAGTAATTAACTAAGAGAATTGGCAATTCTATATTGATCTGCTTTGCCACTCAGTTAAATTACTTGCTAAGTCTCATTTTGAGTTTATGTATGTCTTTCTATTTATGTTGGAACTGTAAATAAAAGCCTACTGAGCAGTATGCCTTTATTATCAATAAAGGTATATTATCATCACATCTTTCAGCTTTGTAGACACATCCCTGTCCTCCAAGAGCCCCTTTAAAAGGCTAAGATGTGTGCTTTCATCTTCCAAATCCTACTGCACCTTTCTTCCTGAGTAGCTGTTTTCAAAATAATGAGAAACACTTTTAGATAGTCTTGAATATCCCATTAAGGGAAAATTACCACAGATGCCTTCTGTTTCCTACGTGCCCTTTCTTTGTTAAATAGAGCTTCTGGGATTTACAATCTCAGTGTGTGTATATCTTCATTTATAACAAAGTATTTTCATTCAGTTTTAATTTTTGCAACAAAGGTTCAGTACCTTTGTGCACTGGTTAATAAGCATTAGTCACAGCTAGCTGTTTAGAAGGAAAGTGTTACTATAGTGTTAGTGATCACTTTTTTTTAATTCTTTTTTTTTAGCAAGAGAATTCTCAAGTTGACTGCTGTTCTAGGGATTTTGAACAAAACTGTTTTAAAGGTTCTTAATTAACCATGGTGTCTTGAATTTAAATCACTCTTGACAACTGAAATTCCTAGGGTTCAGTGCAAAGCAGGGTATAGAACTGAAAAGGAAGGCTCATAATGGACAAATTCAATATGTTTCAAAGACTGGGTGAGTGAAAGGAAACTATGTGGAACTAAATATCTTTCCAAGTTATAAAAATAGATTTTTTTTTTACTGGAGTAGCCAACAAGATCAACAGTGCCAATTTTATAATAATGGGTGATTACATCACTGCAAGGAGATACCTGTTTACTTATATTGCCCATAGAAATAAAAATTTTTAGTTAGGTTTTAGATTAGTTTCTAGGGCACCTGTAAGACTAACAACATGAATTTGTAATGACATTTGTAAAGTATAAAATAGCTGTATTATTTTTAGGTTTATTAAATAGGGAATTTTTCTATGGATGTAAAGGGGCACCCTTCCCCTCAAATATATCTGCATACTTTGCTTACCAACAGATGATTCAAAGGTGAACTTTTAAACTTCTTTATTTTGGTTTTTATGTTCTGAAAGTTAACTACTTTGTCTGTTGGTCTTGTGAAAAATCTTAGTAGTCCTAGTAGAACTATCTGAATGTTGTTATTTTGATAAGTCAGTGCCTCTTCGAAAGGTGCTAAACCATAAACTGGTCAGAATTCTTTTCCTGGCACTTCATGTTTTACTGTGACTCACTACTACGTGGTTTAAGAAAATAGTGCATAGAACATATTATAAACAGGTAGGCAGTGAATACAGGGATAAACACCAGAGGCCTATTCCTGTTGTTTTGAATGATTCAGCTTTCATCTGGTGTAAAAAAAATGGATATAATTCATTATTTGTTGATCAGACTGTTTTTCTATGGTGCACATTACTGCAGTGGATTTAGGGCTGCCAGTTCTCACAGAAAACAGGTACCAGGTTTATTAGAGTCCTGATACAGAGAAACGCCTGAAATTTTTGATTGATCTTGAGAACAGAGACTAAAGTGTGCACTGGCCTGGGTTGGTCTGTTGAAGAGCTCTTGTAGAATACAGATATTGGAGATCCATGGATCAAGATCTAGCTTCAGAACAGATCTGTTCAGCAGGCATTCAGGCACTGAGTCAGGGAAGTATGCTGGATGGGATCAGTCCTTGCAGCACCTGCGACGCAGTTTCTAAGGCACTCCACTAAAAATACTTCATTAGGTTTGACAATATAATGGTTTCATTAAAAAATTCCACATATGATGAAGCAACTTTTATTTTTTAATTTTTTTTTCCTCCAGAAGATCCCTGACAGTCAATAGCACATCTGCAGATGTTGCATATCAAGATATCACTAGTGTACTGAAACTTGTGGATTGCTATAGCACAGATTTTCTGCATGGTATGATAGCAGTGGCAGATGATCAGAGCTCATGTGTCCTGTCTTCATGATGCATTCTTTTTTATTGAGCTGACTACAAGTATATTGCATGGTTTAGGAATTCAAAAAAACTGCAAGAATCTTATATTGTCTCAGGTGCCAGTCCTTCACAATCTTGGAGCGTAATTTTTACAGGCAATGTCTGAATAATTAAAGCATTAAAGCAATTGATACTAAGTATTGCAGTTGAATGGGAGAAATTCTATGTTAAATATTGTAAAGTCTCTCAACGGTTTCAAAAACATTGAAATTCTAAGAGGCTTTGGAATATCTTTTTCCCAATAATTTTCACGTATTTTCCTGGTGGAAATGAGGCTTAGGCAGTCATTTTTATTTGTATCTGTGGGCTCCATCACATCTGACCTGGTTTGCAGATTCAATTTGACTACACTTATTTTTGAGAGTCTACTCAAGGCTTTATGAAATTTGAAGCCAGACAATGGGAAAAGAGATTAAAACTACATCATAAGCCTAGGTATGATGAGACGAAAAAAAAAAATCTATTGTGAGAGAGATGCCATTGGAAAAGTTCTGTTTATGGTTTTTGATCAACTCTAAATCCAAGAGAAATGAGACTTCATTAATATCAGTGCTTACAGAAGTGTTGCTTTTCAAAGCAAATTGAAACTACATTTAAGTTTGTGTTTTCCTTTTAGAGAGTTCATCCTCAGTATTAAACTTCCTGGAACTTTGGTCTGTATTATAGAAGAAATTTTCATGGAAGCTCTATGTATACTGAATTCTAAAATAGGCAAGTATAGGGAAAATAAAACATTTAAAGGCAACTCATATTCAGCTTGCCTGTTACGTATTTAGGTTGTGCTATTTCATGTTACTTTGTTTAAATCATAGGAAAAAAAGAGTTTTTTGAGGAAAGAGAAATGTATCCTTGTTGAGTGAGCTGTCTATGCTTTAACTGCCTTTCAAGTCCTATTAAGATTTCTAAAAGATAATATAGGTGGAACTTGATGGTTATTGATGGTAAGGGTCTTTTATAAAACCCTCTGGAGAAAGTTACATGTAAACCCATTAGGCTAGTCCATAAATACATGGCAAAATATAGGGGCCACATAATCAAAGCAAAGGAAGTCTAGATATAACTTCAAATAATTTTTGGTGTCAAAAGATACACACAAAATATTTTTATGTACAAAAATACTTATTAGACAAAATAACTTGAAGCAGTGGAATAATTGGCATGTATTCAAATTGTGGTTAATTGAATTCTTCATCTGTGGCTTAGAGAGCCACATGGGGTACAGATTCTGCATAGAGGAAGCAATTTTCATTAACAGGATATAATTTAGAATGAGAAAACATATACCCTCTGCCAGAAACACAGTTAATAATTAATATGGAATAAATACATAGACATGCACTGAGTTACCATATTTCTACCTGTCACTCTGTAGAGTTTCAGCAACTCATTTGCATCCTAAGTAAGTATATTTATTCAGAGCGATGACACTGTAACACTGCCTTCCAAAGTGGAAGACCTTTATGTCACAGCAATGAAAATGAGTCATCCTTGTTATTAAAATGGCAAAGTGAGATCAGAATGATGATTTGATCTCATGCCTACTTACGTCTGAGAAGTCTGTTTCTTTTTTTTGAACTGACACTGTACTATTAAAAAGCTGATAACCAGTTCTCAAATTTATCATTGAGGCTGGTCAGTTTTTTTCAACTAGAATAGAGAAATTAAAACCTCCTAAGCAATAATACGATTTATATTTTGTTTTCTAATGCTGTATAACATTTATCATTTGGTCCCTCACATATATTGTTAATACTGAGATGTGTTTGCATGCAGAAAGCAAGTTATTTGGAGGGTAAAGTTAAAAAGACTATCTTGCAGGATGTATGAGAGAAAGTATATGGTATCAATGAAGGAAATGGGCAGCTGAAAGCCAACAGCTCCATGCAATCCTGTCTCTCTGTCAACAGCTCGCTGCATGACTGTAAGAAGGTTGAGTTACACCTAGTCTTGAAAACAGTGCAAGTTTAGATAAGAAATTCTGTAAATAAGGATTTCAAAATGTGCTTTGACCTTAGCTCAGGAAAGTTATAGATGAATATTTACTCATTTTAGGACAGTACTTTGACATACACACAACTTATGGTTTGAATAAAACTGAAAAGTATTCCTTAAATTCTACCTTTAATCAAGGCTCAAGACTTCAAATCAGCTGTGAGGATGTCTCAGCATTTCAGCCTAACCCTGAAGCACAAACTTATCAATACACAAACTTAGGTAGCCTGATGCTACCTAATCTATGCCATTTGCTGCACTGTGCCTGAGCTGAAATGTGACTGCAGAACTGGTTCCTGAGGGTGGGCAGCTCTTGGCTGAATTCTTTGTAGGACTCCAGTTTTTTCAGTTGGTTTGTATTTATAATTTTTATCTTCCTCTTTCTAACAATTTGACCAATGAACAAAATCTGCTGCGTAGATCTCTATATGACAGATTTTTATGCATGAGTATAGGAGCATAAGAAAAAGAGGTTTTACTTTTCTTATTTGGATTTCAGTTAGCAGTCGTATGTAAGATAAAGCCTCCTGAGAAATCACAAAGGTGGGAATAGATGGTTGACCTACAAGAATGCTTTTTAATCTTATTGGGCTTGCCACATTTCTGCCATAGTGATTTTATAAACCAGAGTGCTATTTAATATTACTGAATTGTTGGGCTACGCTTCATATTTTCTTCCTTTTTAACAACAGGTGGTAACAATCTTGGCAAACATGTCTGTCTTGGACCAGTGTGCTTCAGAAATTATTCAAGGAAATGGTATGTATTTTAGCTGAATTGCATTCTGTATTTGTGGAGTATGTATGTAGATGGAAAAGTAGTGGTTACAATGCAAAAGAGAAAGGCTTCATTAATTAGGTGGTTTTGCACCCTATCTCTGCTGGAAATCACACATTGCTGCAGGATGTAAAATGAGTGCTTGGGATAGTTCTATGTAACTGAAATAAATTGTCACCGCTTTAGAAACTTTGCATGTAAGACCATAGTGCTGATGTTCTCTGTGTGTGTAACATTCACAGACACAAAGCAAGGTAGTATGAAGTGTTTTAGCAAGCTTTGTTCTGGTAATGACATTGAATAAGTTGGCAATTCTTACACTGAAAGACATCATCTGATCCTGAACCATGCATATCTGCATTTTGTGCTGCTTTTTTCACAGGTATTTAGAAGTAGTATAAATTTTGACACATTTTCTTTTATTACTATGCTGCTGTTGCCAGGTTTTTTCCACACTTCTTTAAATATCATATTATGACAAAATTGTTATAGTGAAAAAAACCCAAAAAACCCTAGATGTTACAGGCCCACCAGAAGTCTGAGAAGTTACATTAACAATTATGTGGATAGGGATGAAGGAAGACATAACTGACTTATTAATACAGCAAATTCATGGCCAAGCAATATTGTAAGACAGTTTTAGTTTGTTTTTTTTTTTGTTTGTTTTGGTGGAGGAGGCTGCGGGAGGAGGTTGAGGAAGGAAGGGAGAGATTCTAACTTACAGTGCAGCCTCATATGTTGCTTTTCCTGTCCTAAGAATATCCCATCCAAACTTTTTAAATTAAGGTTTGGATAGGAATGGTTTTATCCATTTGAATCTCAGACTTAGAATAGTGTAATTATAGAATAGTTAGGGTTGGAAAGGACCTTAAGATCATCTAGTTCCAACTCCCCTGCCAGGGGCAGCGACACCTCACACTAAACCATGCCACTCAAGGCTCTGTCCAACCCGGCCTTGAACACCGCCAGCAATGGAGAATTCACAACTTCCCTGGGCAACCCATTTCAGTGCCTCACCATGCTTACAGTAAAGAATTTCTTCCTTAGATCCCATCTAAACTTCCCCTGTTTAACGTTGAACCCCTTACCCCTTGTCCTATCACTACAGTCCCTTATGAAGAGTCTCTCCCCAGCATCCCTATAGGCCCCCTTCAGATACTGGAAGGCTGCTATGAGGTCACCACGCAGTCTTCTCTTCTCCAGGATGAACAGCCCCAACTTTCTCACCCTGTCTTCATAGGGGGGGTGCTCCAGTGCCCTGATCATCCTTGTGGCCTTCCCCTGGACTTGTTCCAACAGTTGCGTGTCCTTTTTATGTTGAGGACACCAGAACTACACAGAATACTCCAAGTGAGGTCTTCAGGAGAGCAGAGTAGAGGGTCAGAATCACCTCCCTCAACCTGCTGGTCGCACTCCTTTTGATGAAGCCCAGGATATGGTTGGCTTTCTAGGCCTGCGAGCGCACACTGAAGACAGCTGATGTTCAATTTTCATCGACCAACACCCCAAGTCCTTCTCCTCAGGGCTGCTCTGCATCTCTTCTCTGCTCAACCTGCAGCTGTGCCTGGGATTGTTCTGACCCAGATGTAGGACCTTGCACTTGGCATGGTTAAACTTCATCAGGTTGTCATCAGCCCACCTCACAATCATGTCAAGGTCCCTCTGGATGGCATTCCTTCTCTCCAGTGTATCAACCGAATGACACAGCTTGGTGTTATCGACAAACTTGCTGAGGGCGCACTCAATCCCTCTGTCCATGTCACTGACAAAAATGTTGAGCAAGACTGGTCCCAACACCAATCCCTCAGGGGCACCATTCAGTACTGCTCTCCAGCTGGACATCGAGCTACTGAACACAAATCTTTGTGTGCTGCCATCCAGCCGGTTCTTTATCCACCAAGTGGTCCACCTATCAAATTGATGTCTCTCTAACTTAGAGACAAGGATGTTGTGTGAGATAGTGTCAAAAGCTTTGTACAAGTCCCAGTAGATGGCATCAACTGCTCTACCCCTGTCTGTCAGTTCTATAGCTCCATTATAGAAGGCTACCAGATTGGTCAGTCAGGATTTCCCCTTAGTGATGCCATGCTGGCTGTCACCAAGTGCCTTGTTGTTTTTCATGTGCCTTAGAAGCATGCTTTCACAGAGAATCTGCTCCAAGATTTTGCCAGATACAGATGTCTGATTGTAGGTAAGAAGGGGGTTCCATAAAACATCTACATAGGCATGGGCCTTGAAATAGAATTGGCTAATTCCTATGTAATATTGGATTTAGAAGCTTCCTGCATTTCAATGGAAACTTTGAGGCCTATGCACACAAATATGGCTGCAAAGATCAGGCACAAATATTTTGCCTGCTGTGAATCACATGTGCACAGAGGTATTGTGCATTTGATGTCCTTGCTGAGATTGATAGGTGTTGAAGTTTGAAACCAAGTGATAATGTTGAGGTTGAATTGATCTGCTTGTTGCATGAGAGGGATAGGCAGCCTCAGAGAGAGGTTGCTCGGGTCCTCATGTTGGTTCCTGCAATGCTCCTGGTCCAAGATCCCTGTGTTCCTGGACATTAAGGAGTGGGTCCTGGGCCTCTTGGTGCAGGCACATGAGGCTTCCTTACCCAGAATATTTTCTAGAAACTTTTGACAATACCCTAACATTTCCCAGACAAGAACCTAGGTGCCTGTAATTCTAGGATTGGGTAGAGAATATCCTGTTTATCTTTGACTTGTACTGCTGTTTTCTGATTTACTGCTAATGCCCACAGTCTAGACAGGCCCTGGAAGCTTTTGCACTCCTTTATGGTTAACAGATTATTTATCTCTTAATCATAAAGGCTATCTATGTCCCTGAGCACACCTAAACCTGTTTTGTTACTGGGGAGGCAGGTGTGTGATCATATATTATATATTTCTACTACAGCAGAAAATTGATTGAAGTTCATAAAATTTTACTAACAGCCGTGCCAACTAGGCCTAACTCATGCTAGATACTGCACTATGTCGATATGTACATATGGATTGTCAAGCACAATGTGATGAAATAAAGTTTGTATATTCACTCTATAATGGAAGCTCACACACATTTGCCTCGAGGATTTTGAGACGGGTTGACACTCGTGTAGAAAGGCTTTTTGTGTCTGCATAATGTTGTAATAATTAGATGCAGGTCAGAAGCCAGATTCACAAACTGTGAGTTTAGATATATTTTCTTCTCAACTCTGACTTTTTTTGTATGTCAATTGATTATTATCTAAGCTGCTTGATTCTGATGCTAATTCTCTTAATTATTTATGCAAATGTTCTGTTAAAATTTTCTGATGCTACCTGAAGTAATCTGAAAGCCTAATAGCATATGGAGTCTAATAGCACATAATTTTCCTTACATTTTAAATAGTCTAGAAAATAGAAATCATCACATTTTCACCTGTTTTTGTGGTGCTGCATAAGAATATCAGCTCCTACAGGCAACAGAAAGTTAATGAAACCATTTTGACATCGATGACTATGGCCTCTAAAGTGAAGAGTTAGTTGTACAGTAAGCTTCAAGGGGAAGAATGTCATAATTTCCCCCATTAAAGGATTCTCCATCCTAAAATGCCCTTAAATAATCTGAGATGGGAACTTTTGAAGGCTTGTTTAAATATGCATAAACTGCAATAAAAAGTTTTGCTTTCCTTTAATTCAACTCAAAATTTCATGTATATATCTGAAACATACAGATTTTAAAGTTAGTGATTACCTTCAGGTTAATTTAGAAGTAAATAAAAAATTGCATTTAGTTGATTCAAATAAAATCTAAAATACCAAACTGTAGAGGAGTCAAGAAGTTAGAAGAGGGAAGTTAGTGCATTTTCTGGTTCCAGGAATTCTGTAACTTCCTAGTGAAAGCAAACTTATGCGCAGAGCAGATGTGCCTCAATGCTGATGGCCAAATTGCCATCCATATATATGCTTTCATCATGCTTTATTTTGTGTGTATTTTACCTAGCTTGTTTTTTGCTTTTACTTTTTTTGAACTGTGTATTTTTGTTGGAGAGAGGATAACAATAGCTCTTACATCCTTCTAGGTGTTCAACTTTTAATGGAAATGCTCTTTGAAAAGTCATCTTCAGGAAATTCATCAGAAATTGCTGCTTGTGAGCGAGTCCAACAGAAATCTGCAGTTACACTGGCACGACTCAGCAGAGACCCTGAAGTGGCAGATGCAGCAGTAAAACTCAGCTGTAAGAATGTTTGCTAGCTTAATGGCAGACTGAAAAAGAGGGAGGAACTCCTCATTGAGGAGCTTTTTTTAATGTTTAGCCTCCTTTGGTACACTTTCTGCAATGGAAATTACTATACAGTCTGTCCGGAGAATGACTGAGGAGGTTGCACTGAATGAACCTCTGGCTTATTTCCCAGAGGAACCTGAGGTGCAGCATTCACCCAACACATAGCTGTGGCAGACTATGCCAACTGACAGTGCTGCCTCCCCCATTTCTTTATTTAAACACTTGTGCAGGATCTGTTAGCAGACAGAAAACTTGGACCCCAGCAGGTTTAGATGTGATAAACCTAACAAGAAGGAACATATTCTTTTGGCTGGATTTTTTTCATAGGGAAGAAATGGAGGCCACAGCCTCCACTCTGAAACAGCACTAGTGAGTAAAAACAATGCATGCATTTATTTATACATTACAACAATTGTATCTGCTCTGAACTTCATAGCTCTGTGGAGAGTCCCTTGAGTATTTACATATCTTTGCATTAGATATATTTACTAAGAAAAATAAATATGAAACATCTAAAAAAACCAAGACCTCATCTCAAAATAAGGACTTTGCTTTCTAAATTATTTCTCCTGATACTCTTGTGCACTCAGGTATTCCTCGCCTAATTAAACTTTGCAGATCACCAACTGAAAGAAACAACAGTGATTCTGTTTTAGTGGCATGTCTGGTAGGTACATTTCAATTTCTTTTATACTTATCCTGAAAAATGCAGAAAAAAACAGCCCTTTAGATTTAAAAAGGCATAAGTACTCCAGGAATAAATTCATACCAGCATCTCTTAATTTTGCCCTGAAGTGTAACCCTGTACAGTGTCAATTACTTATCCTCTGAAGATATAAACACATAATAAAAAGTGGCTTCATCTTCACATTAGTGAGCACTGGAACACTTCAGAATTTAAAGTTTCTGTGTTTCTTAAATTCCATTCTCTGATGACGCTGTTTGCTGCATTAAGCCTTGAATCACAGGGGTAGCAAGCCCTTTACCTGCATACACACATATGGATGAAAATATGTAGAGGCCAAAGAGAGGAAAGGACGTGTCTTGCTTTCACTACAATCTACTTTTTTATCTATTCAAACCTGCAAGACAATATACTGTCCAACCAATGAGTGGCCAGCAAAAGCTTAACACTTTCTATGCTTAAGAGAAAGATCCCAGCTGCTGGCTCTGCATTGCGTGGACTGTGAGCCCCAGTTACCTGTCAGAGTTGAGTAATTTCACCTAGCATTCTGCAAGAGGAAAGTGTTATGTGGACATGGGTGATGTAGGTTTAGGAGATAGGTGTCGATGAATGAAGACTGAAGAATATTGTTTGACAGTGCAGCTTTGTTATTGCAG
Source organism: Forpus xanthops (assembly GCA_032466535.1). Taxonomy (NCBI): domain Eukaryota; kingdom Metazoa; phylum Chordata; class Aves; order Psittaciformes; family Psittacidae; genus Forpus; species Forpus xanthops. The sequence goes on from JASSUY010013741.1 coordinate 19,057, forward strand.
CTTTGATTAACTGCTAGCTATATACCAGCTCATGAGAAGTTTTGCTTGTTTAAGCAGGATTCATTCAAAAAGAAGAGAGTATTGGAGTGTAAGAAATGTTGTATTTATTCTCCATACCTGCCAAGAAGGTATGTTAATTGTGTATGGCTACAGCAGAGGCCACAGAATGGTGGGAGCAAACCAGACTGTGATTTTTCGGTCTCACTGAGTTGTTGCTGTACATTCCTTGAATTTATGCCTGTCACTTGAGATACTACCTGCCTGTCTGTGTCACCAATTCTGCTTCTGATATTTGGTAACTGCCTGATGACACTTTCTGATAAACATGTGACACGAATATTGCCCTTGGGACATAAGATGCTTCAGGCTTTGATAAGTGTTGCCACTAAAGTCTGAGGGATTGTAGTATTTGGTGGTTTTAGCTTATTTGTTTACTTTTTGTATTCTTTGAAGCAGGTAATTAACTCTCGTGTTAGTGCTGCACTGACAAATAGCACAGAGATAAGCTGATCACAACAATAAGATCTTCCTAATAGAAGCCAGTTTTTATTCTTGAGAAAAGCCAGCCTGCTTTTCAGTTGCATGTGTCACGTCCGGTTGCTAGAAGGTATCTAATGGTTGTACATTTTTCTCCAGTGAGAAAAAAAAAACAAAAAACCAAACAAAATGCATCCTTCTTAGAAGGGTAGATTTTATGAAGGTAATAGTAGCATCAATGTGGTTTTTATTCTGCAGCCTCATAATCAGAACAGCTGGCAGTTTTATTTGTTCCCAAATGGTTTGAAATGTAAGGCTTCTTTCTACTAAACTAGCATCTAAAAGATTTCTGTTACGGGCATTGCATAAAACTTCAGTAGCAGATGTTTTCTGAATCAGACGGCTTATAGTTCTCGTAAATAAGACAAAAGCTGAGAGTTGAGATAAAAAGAGGCAGCATGAGATGTGCAGCAGACTGGAGATAGGTTTACAATCAAAGTGCTCTGACTCTCACCTTTGTGTTCTTTGACACCACACTGCCCCTGCTGCTTTGTTCTAAGACTAACGTGCCCAAATAGAACGGACATTTAATAGCTGTATTTGAGGGGGAATTAATCTTGCAGATGAAGACAGTAATGGGAGATTAACAAGTCAGAAGAGTCTACAGACTCACACCGTTCAGTTTTGAGTCTTGGCAATTAGAAATAACTATATGGAGTCCTGTAATGAAGACTTTGTCAAACCTAAACGGTACTACAATTGTGTTGTTTTGTTTTTCTAGGCAGCCTTACGGAGACTAGCAGTTATGAGTCCTGATGGACTCGAAGATTCAGATTTTCAGCAGCTAGTGAAGCCCAGGCTTGTGGATTCCTTTTTGCTATGCACAAATATGGAAGAGAGCTTTGTATAAATGGGAGCCAAAAAATTTTAAAAATAATGAGATGATAGGTATACAATGATATAATGCATATACCATTTTATTTAGTTTTAGTTCTGTTGTTATTTATGACTTATTTATTTTAAAACCATGAACATGTCGTTTGTAGGAGCAAAGAAACAGAATGAGTGAAGTTGTGTCAGTGAGTTGCAAAGGTAATTTTTTATTTTATTTTCCTGCCAAGACACATCAATAGACCTTATCACTGCGATCTAACAAAATGCTCTTGCCTTTTTAATACAGTTGAATAAAGGTAACAAAGCCAAGAGTTTTGTGTCCTGATGGTAAAAGCTACAAATAGCTTTTTGTTGCTTATAGTTTTCTACCCTGGAATATTTTGCAGGCTTTTTATAAGAAATGCTTAAGTCTCATGCATTTGCTGCATTAAAAGAATAATAATCATTCAAGCTGGTGGTATATACTTTGAAATGAAGAGGATGTTACAGACCAATTCCAGTTCTTAACTGTTGTTATTTTTAGTAGAATTATGAAAATATGTAACTGTGATTAGCTGAGAGACTTTTTCAGAAAATTTTCCATATGAGCTTGAAATAATGTTAGAGGTCATTCTTACACCATGTAAAGATGGGCTTCATTAGATCAGACACACTTGCAGACAACTCTTTTATTTACATTTACTAAAATTTCCTAAAGAAATTTAGAGATTTTTATAAAAATCTTTATGAAATCAAACACACATCATCAATGTATCCACATAAGATTTAAAACTCATTATGTGCTGATAATTTTTCCTCATTTACAAGCCTTACAAGAACTGGAAGTGAGCATGTCCAAGCATGTTTTTAATATTCAAGCTACTACTTTCTTGAGTTGTGCATACATACGCTAAATAATCAGAATAGATTAATTGTAACTTGAATTTCCATTTTTCTGTTTTTCTAACTAGTCCTGTATTTCTAAAACTGTGAAATGAGACCTTCAGGAGTTCATAAAGTTGACAAATGGAGATTTTACCAGTGTATATCAACATAAAGAATAGAATTGATTGTAAAACAGATTTATTTTTTCACGAACATTCCTCTTAAAATTTGTTTTTTCTTTTCATCAGGAAACCATATAACTTAACATTATGAAATTACTTAACCAGCAGTATTTCAGTGTTTCTCGCTCCGGCTTCTCACAAAGCACTCTAGGTTAGGAAAGTATATGTATTCTTTTTGTGATAGCTTGCAACTGTTGCTCTGGATCATTTTATGATCGGCAACATTAGGGTACCAGGACCTCTGCCAAAAAAGTAAGTACATTTCTTCTTTACTGTACTTACTTTGTAGATACGTTAAGCAGCTTAATTCATGAGTGTTTAGTATTATATGGTGTTTAGATGAAAGGCACCAGGAAATTGTTAATCTGTGATTGCCTTCTGCATTTTCTGTGTCTGAGAAATCTGTCCTGCTTCAAGCAGTGATACATGGTGGCTACTTTATACCCCCCTTCAGTGTGAGTTAAGAAGTCTCTGCCTTAACATTTCTTCCTTGTGCTCTTGTCATTTAACTATGAGCTCTATCTTGACTGAAGTTTTAAACCAGTAGAAAACATACAATGACCTCTGTCATAAGCAGTTACTCTAAGATAAGCTCTGATCCAGATGTTTCACAGATATAATTTTGTATTAAGAGCAGAGATTAATTCCTCTTTGTTTGCTTACTTTGAGACAGCTTCTTAAACTTCTGAGAATGCTAAAATATATGGTACTATACAGCTTTAAAAATATTATACAAGTGATGGATTTTAACAGTTTCCTCACTAGGCAAAAATACATGTATGAACCACGAGGCTTTAAATGGTAGAAGCAACATTCTTGGTGTAAATAACGAACACATAAATCTTGTAAAAAAGTGAACTCAATAAGGTCCCCTTGCTATCATGCTATAGTGTGGTAATTGCTAATAGAATACACCACATCCTATTCTGTTTTGAATGTGCTATACTGAAACTTCTTTTGATAACTGCAACACCAGAGATATGAATTTGTAGATGCGGTACGTTTTATTCTATAATACATAAAGTTAAAATCTCATTAAAAAGAAAGTCCACACAGGTAAAATGAACTGAAGTATCTATTAAGAAAATGTCATTATGACCCATAATATTATAAACTATTCCTAACAGGTCAATCAAATATTCAGTGAGCAAGCCGGTAACAAGGAATGAGTCTAATTTGCTCTCATTTAGAATAATGTGAATCAACATCAGATGATTTTACTACAGATACTTTACTGTAAACATATGTCCATAATTCTAGGCCCACGTTGTCCATTTACAGGTAGACATATTATGTATGTGGCTGTTCACATTACAGAAGCAAAATCCATTGAAGTGGATCTCATATGTGTAGTAGAAAAATATATCCTGAAAGAGCCAGTTCAGACTTGTTATCACCTGAGTATTAACTTTATTTTTTGTATATACTAAAGCTTATGAGAATTTCCTTTCCTCTTTATAAAAATAGAAATAAAAAGGCATTAAAAATACTGAAATATTTTTCTCATTAGTTCTGAATGAATTATGCATTAGTGTTAATTTTGAATATGACTTTTCAGCTTTTAAACAAAAAAAAAAAAACAAGACAACATCCCCGAAAAATCACCAACACTTTAAGCCACAATAAACATGTTTGTTTTCAAGGTAATATGAATCAAAATATTTCATAACAAAAGATTTTGACTGAATTATGTTTTTTTCAAGGATCAGTCTTTGGACTCCCTGTGTATATACATATACAGTTAGTAAACCAAGATAGTATGTGTCATACATTTGCATATCAATTTATGTATGTGGACTTGTTGACCTAAGAGGATGTATGTAGGTTAGATAATTAGCTGAATCATTCTAAAAACTGAAAGTTATTCTTGTCAGAAATGTGTTTTCATTCAAATTTTTCTGAACACTTTGGATTTTGTTTGAAATCAGAAATGTTAGACAAATGTGCAGTGAACTGCATGATTCTCTGTAACTTTAATTTACATTCTGTTGACTTTTGAGAGTGTATTCAAATCTCTGCTTCAGAACTGCTTACAGGTATTAGTATCCCAGATATTTCATTCATAGAAGAATAAATTTTTTCTCATTTTATTGCGTGTTTGGTTCATGAATCATTTCTGTTAAATGCTATTTGTCTGGCCTGTTCTGTTTAAAATAATGTTTGTATCTACAAGGGATAAGGTATTTACAATGTCTTGGTTAATAAGATGTCTTACCTATTTTTTTTACGGCTGCCTGTTAGTATGCAAAAGATATCACTTACTATGTAGGGTATCACACTGCCAGGACTGATTCTGGTATCTCATATGACTTTTCCAGATATGTATGTTGACCACCTTTTAAAGGACAGCAATGAACAGTCAAAATAACATTGACTTTTGTATTTTGAGAAATCTGATTTGATTTTCAGATCAAATTTATATTAAATTTACTGTATTTAAGTAACACTAAGCTGTAAATTATTCACTAGTGTTCTCATTTTTAAAGATAGGGAGGGAAGATGACATTGAACATTGAAAGTCAGGTTTAGAGTGAATTTGTTCTTTTGAGTTGGAAGCGCTTAGCTGGCAGGAAGGTAAGTGAAAAGTTTCAGCCCTTGAAAGGCTAAAGAACCAGGAACAGGTAAAACATAAGGTCGTCTATTTTAGATATAAGCTCTACAGAAATCCTTATCTCTGTTGTCTAGTTTGCTCTTGGATCTGAGTTCCTTTTTCTCTAGCTGTGACAAATTTCTTCTTGGGAGGGTTTTTTGTACAATTGCTATATTTTTGATATTCAGATACTTTATATCTGGATATAAAAGAGTTAAATTTTAAGGTATGGCCCTGGTAATTATGATATTGACAAGTTTTTGCTGAGAAACTAAATAGCAAAAATAGCTGGTTAAATAAATATACTCTGGACCATCTAGAATAAAAAGAAATATTTATTGTTCCCACAAAGGGGGAAGAAACAGCTTATTCTCCACAAAACTTGTGAGAAAACATATGTGTAATAGTCTACTTCCAAGTATTAGAACTTTCATAAGTAGACTTGCTAGGTAAGGGTTTATGAATTGATCAGTCCCCTGCCAAATAATTACTGAATCTAATAAAGGAAGACCACTAGACCTATTGACAAAACACTGGGAAATCAAGATTTTCCTCTTTCTTTTTAAAACCCCAATCAGTGACATTTTGTTTTAGTAATTCAATTGCATCTAGAAGACAATGGAACTTATGAGAAACCAGTGTAAAAAAATTAAAAGAGATCAGGAGTCTTAAATGATGTGAAGAAGGAAGTGCGTTTGCCACCATAGCTTTTCTATCACTATTGTGATCACCCATGTCACCAATGTCTAGCTTAAAGGTACACTGCTTGCATCTTCTTTTTTAACTTTCTGGATATTTCCACTATCTTTTAACCAGCTCTTGTCTATGTCCTCCACAACCTTTAGAATGTGACTTAGCAATGCACATGCCTTCAAAGTAACTTACTAATTTTGGTGTATATAGAAATTTATTCTGATTTTTTTATAATACAGAACATCATATAAAAATCTTTCTGAAGATATTAGAAGGATATAACTAACAAGATATGTTTGCTATTTATGCTCATCAAGCAAGGCAAAATTTAGGAAAAATTAAGAAGATATGTTAAAAAAAGATCCACAAAGGTATATCAAAAAAGAGCCACATGTGTTTTCATTTGCACCAAAGGAATAATTCTGGAATAGGACTGAATCATCCAGGGATATCTTCTTTAAAACCATGGTAAGTCAGTGTGCTTGCACTGCATAAAAAGAAGCTAACCACTGCTTAGAACCAGATCTAACCCCAAGTTTCAAGATTCCTACAGAATTAGAACTCTAGAGACATAACTCATGAAGTAAAAGAAATAAGATCTCACTATAGGAAGGTAAGGATTAATTACTTGCAAATTTTTGTGATAAATGCAAACATTTAAGGATTATGCTTTGTACTTTAAGCAATGTGCTTGTTTACACATTTGCTTCCATTTGCAAAGCACGATACGATTCCCTTTGTTCACAGCATTTTACTTTTGTAATGCTTTATTATTAAAAAGGCTACACTTCTGAGAGCAGCAACTATTACAAGTCAGTGATTTGAAAACTTCTGCCCATCCTTATGGATGGAACAACAGGGAAGTGGCTAAATACTGTGAGTGGTCATTTACATGGGTGTCTAAAATTTTGTGGAATAAAATAGCCTACTTACTGGCTTAGAACATCTGGAGTAGAAGAAATCTATCATGTATTTTAAGGGAAGGGAATTCTTACCTGTTTTGAAGGTCTGTAAGTATAGTCCAAACCAGTAAGTTAGGTACTTTCTGTACACCACAGCATAAGGTGAGCAATTCTTTCTCTTTGAGGATGAATGTCCAAGACAGAAAGCATACATAACACTGTTGAGCTACCTTTTTTTTTCAGTGGCTATGGAAAAAAGTGCTGATGTTTCGTTTGGAGGAGTTGTCTAAACACCTCAGCATCTAACTATTAATTCAGCTCATGTAAGATGAATTCCAGACCCAGCCTGCAGACAAAAGGAAGGTATTTTTTCAGCTCGGGTTTCATGTGCTGTTTATAGATCAAATACAATTCCCAACTAACATTTTGTAATCTCTGACTCTCCCTCTGAAATTACTGAGACATTATTTTCTTGCTTGGTATGCACTAGATGATGGATTCTGTTTGCCAGTGTTGTAAGACAAGGAATAGCTTGAAAAATGGATGATGAACAGATACAAAGGCAATGCTTAAAAAATCGGAGATGATTTCTCCTTAGAAATGCATTCCTGCATATGAACATACTGAAACAAGGGTTTGATTAAGCAACTTCTTAGTAAAGTAGATAACCAAATAGTTGTATAAGAGTGTTCCTTTTCAAAGTCATATGAAAAACTGTTATAGTCATAGACAAATCTGTTATACACTGATTAGTGCACTCAAATGGAATTTCCAGACTCTGCTACAAAGATCAGATGAATGTGCATGAATTGTTTCTACTCTATTTTAATTGTGTCTATTATGTAGACTAAGAATTGCAGGGGTAGAGTGGTTTTTTGCATCTTTTTGTATGATACAAAGTTTTCTAAGATACCTCATTGTAGAGGCCACTTAAATATGATATATTAAAAATAAATGCTGATACAAAGACCACCTTCTTTGGTGGTATCAACATGTTCTTTGTGTTTGTGACCCTATGATACTCCTTGTGTAGAAATGCCTTTGTATCTTGTTTTGCAGTTATGAATCTGATGTGACTTTAACAGACAGTTCTCTTTTGTGTCTAAGGACATTTTCAGCTGCAGTATTCATTCAGAAAGAACAGCTGAATTCAAACGTTTCTTCCACTGACACATCTATTGTTTGCAAGCTCATCTGAGTGTGGCAATACTTTTGTTGCTTCTCATAACTCAGTTGAAGTTCTATCTTCTTAACTTATCCATTCGTAACCTTCATAATTTGTTAATTTTTCTCATTATGAGTATCAATAAGAAAATGCCCCAGATCTGAGATATTTTTCTAATGGCAGAGTTTTGGGTTTTATTCATCATAAAGGACTTATTTGTTGATAATATTTCTTTATAGGCTAAAATCCATCTATTAATTTAGTTTGAGCTTCCATACAAGTCCACTAAAGCCTTCAGAGGAAAGTTCACAAGCCATTACTGTAGGGGTAGCCTTGTAAATCAGAAATCTAGATTTTTTTCTATAGTGTTTGTTACATGTCTGTACTTTTTATGAGTGGATTAGTTCTCTTTTACGTCATCACACTGCTAGCTAGAGCAGATAAATTCATCTGGTTTTAGTTGAAGAGTCAAAACTTCATCTTTTTTTTTTTTTTTTCTTGCAGTTATCAATGATTAATTGTTAATGTTCTCTGAAGCATTAAATGGACTATATACTAATGATACATTTACTATGCATTATCCTGTTAACCATGAAACCAGAACTCATGTAGTGGACTTATGGTGAGCAGAAGAAAGATATTAATGCACCTTGAATTTATTAATAGTGGAAAGGAGAATAAAGTTGCTTTGTCAAGAAATTAAAATATTCTTGGTGAAAGAAGAATAAGTCTCTTTACTAGGACCTTGAGAGGATGTGGAAAAGCAAGAGAAAATTCATATAACCAAAATATTGTATGTAGAATTGCCTCAATCAATAAAACCTCTAACTGAATTTAGAGAATGGCACCTAATAGTTAACTTCCTCTCCAACTGAGTTTCACAAACAGAAAAAAAAAAAGAGGGGATGAAGGAGGGATGTTGTAGATATTGTAATTCTAATTTAAACATAGTAAACTGGTATGTCTACAATTGAAAAGGCAGGTGAATTTAGGTACAGAAGTGTTATTGATATCAGGATCTCAGACTTTAAGTTCTTTTGAGGTAGAACTTCATTGCTAAAGAAACATGGATTTATTTTTTAAAAATATCTAAACATTTAAAAATGTTTAAGTATTTTTAATTAAAAAGTTTCCATTAAAATTAATACAAATGGACTTTTAGTACTAGAAAAATCTAACTAGAAGAGAAAAACTAGTTTAGAGAAGAACCAAAATACAAATAAGCTAAAAATTTTTTAATTTTTTTTTTTTCTACGGTCTTGCTGCATTAAAAAATACACCAGGTCATTTTCTGATAGTGTTTAGACAAGCTAAATATTTTATAAAGATTTTGAAGCTACTTTTTATATTAAAAAACTATTTCTAGGTCTTAGCTGTAATCAGAATAAACTATGGCTAAGTAAAGATTTTAGAAGCATGAAATATTACTTTGAATAAATTTCAGCTTAGCAATTCCTCTAAAACTTAGGGATGGCACAAGTGGACTAAACTTTCCAATTACAAACTGGTTTAAGGTCCCGAAACAACTGCACTGGCCAGTGACTCTCAGTACTTAGATAATCTGCCTTTGCATAAGATTTTAACAAGCAGGTTAGAATCATAAAATCATAGAATGGTTTGGGTTGGAAAGGACCTTAAGATCATTTAGTTCCAAACTCCCTGCCATGAGCAGGGACACCTCACCCTAGGTCATATCTCCAAAGGCTCTTGTCCAGCCTGGCCTTAAACACTGCCAAAGATGGAACATTTACCACTTCTTTGGGCAACCCATTCCAGTGCCTCACAGTAGAGAACTTCTTCCTCATATCTAACCTAAATCTACCCTGTTTAAGTTTAAACCCTTTATCCCTAGTCCTATCATTACAGTCCATCATGACTAGTCCCTCTTCAGCATCCTTGTAGGCCTCCTTCAGATAGTGAAAGGTTGCTATGAGATCTCCCTGTAGCCTTCTCTTCTCCAGGTTGAACAGCCCCAGTTTTCTCAGTCTGTCTTCATATGGGAAGTCCCCTTATCATGCTTGTGGTCCTCCTCTGCACTTGCTCCAACAGTTCCATGTTTTTATTTTGAACTCACTAGAGCGATACACTGTACCCCAAGTAGGGTCTCACAAGAGCAGGATCACTTCCTGTGACCTGCAGGTCACAATTTTAATATGCAGCCCAGGCTGCAAGCACACACTGATGCTCACTAATGTTGAGTTTATCATGAGCCATCACTGAATCTCTTCTCTGCCCAACTTGTAGCTGTGCTTGGGATTGCCCTGACCCAGGTGTAGGACCTTGCACTTAGCTTGGATGAACTTCATGAAGTTGGCATCAGCCCACTTCACAAGTGTGCTAAGGTCCCTCTGCATGCCATCTCTTCCCTCCAGTATATCAATGGAACCACACAGTTTAGTGTCATCAACAGACTTGCTGAGGGTGTACTTAGTACCACTGTCCATGTTGACAACAAAGATGTGAACAGGATTGCTCACAAACTGAAGGTCTGCTTCATATGGGAGGCCAAGGACCAGGTACTGCATGAAATAAACCAAGTGGAAGTGGTTTCTCCTGTTGAAGATTCCACCAAGTCTTCATTCGGAGAATGCTTCATGGCCCGTAATAATTCAGATGTCTCTTGGCTTCATTCAGTACCATGTGAACTTGTTTACTCTTTTAAAAAACCTCTTGAGTGGTAGCTTCTCTCTGTTCACATCAGGCCAGCTGAGAGCTGCAGCCCTGTGCATAATTCTGATTTTGTCTGCATACCTCTTTTTCTCCACTTTATTTGTAATTTATCCGTTGAAGAACTGTCTTCCTTACTATTTGTTAGCTCATGACAGGATTTTCTGAAATCTAGAAAGCTCACTATGTAACTAATATATAATCAGACCATATAACTAATATATCTATTCTGTGTACAGACAGCATTATTTTATTAATGCTGAAACATTTTCAGGGATTCTTATGTTATATATTAACCAATTTTGTCAGGGGCAGTTACTCATATTATTCTCCTCCAGTCACATACTTTTAATCTAGTCAATAACTACATTTAACAGTTCAAATAAAGCTTTAGGATTTTTCTGTTTTGTTTTGTTTTTCCAATATGGATTTATTTTTAAACAAGGAAGCAATTTTAGAAGCTTAACATGAAAGATTGATTTAAAAAAAATAGAATGAAATCAAAAGAATCCTGTGAAAGGAGGCAATCCTCACGCAGCAGCCCAGGGTTTTACCATAGTCTGCATTTTTCTTTTCTGAAGGAGTACAATGCTGCTATTGTTCAGTCTCATTTTAGTTCTGGCTGCTATTCTACAAATCCCATTGACAATATAGTAACTTAGAGGCCCCTTTACAGCTTGGTGGGAAATGCATTCAACCAATGTTTTAAATATTCTTAAAAAGTGCTTGATAGTTTTTCAAGTCATTCAAGTGACCCAGTCTCATGAATAAGGACATTTTTAAAAGTCTTAGTGATGCATTTGAATCTTCTCTCACTTCCTAAAATATTTAAGAACCAATTTTCCTTACATGCGTAATGTCTTTATTCAGTTTGGTTGGTTTAATCTGGTTGAAATCTGAATAAGACTCTCATCTACAGACCTGCAAATGAACCTTTCTGAAGTCTTTAAAATACTGTTGAACTCATCAGAAATATATGAACACTATGCTCTGCTATGCATCCCAGCTCTTTTCTAAGTATTAAGGGCTACATTAAGCGATGAATGTAGACAGAAAGCCAGCTTCTCTTAGGGCCATCTGGTCACATTAGAAAAAAAAAAAAACAACCAAACCACAGAAAACATTTTCTCATCCTGGGAATTGTTGAGGATTAATTTTATCTTCCATTATTCTAAAACAAACAAACAAACAAATAATAACAGAACCCAAACGACCAAAAACCCCAAAACCAAAACCCACTCCAAAGTAAAACTTGTCTCTAAAGCAAAATAATATTAAATTCTTCAGAAAATGTAGTTTAGACTACAATTTTCTGTAGCAAGTTAAGTTTTTCATAAGTTAATTTTGTATATGCTCTGATGTATTTGAGTTTCTTTTACAAGAGAAGAGTAAGTATTTTCGTGTGTGTTTGCTTTTTTCTATGATGCAAATGAAGTGATGGGAAGTTATTAATTTTATAGAGAACAATGAATGATACTACAGCTGTCAGATATCAAGGTCAGTATAAGCAAATAAATATCCATTGATGATGTGTCTCCTTAATTAAAGATCTGAATTTTAGCTGGCCTTGAATTTAATCTGATATTAGTTTTAGAATATATGCTCCCAGGGAGACTAAGTGTGCAGATGGGAAGGGAAAGTACCAGGAATCCCTTTCTGGATGTAGCTGAGCAAAAGGATTATAAGCCTTCTTCCGTAGTGTGGAGAAAAATTTAGCCACGAAAACCAGGTAAATTGAAGCAAGAGGTCTCATTTTCATGTAAGGGTTGGATAACAGCAAGTGAAAGATGAAAAGAATTGTATCCAAGTGCCTAGGAAGAAGACACTACTGAGGCTTGTTTAAACTCAGGAAACTAAAGCAAGCAAATGTTGCAGCAAGTGGATATGAACAGTATAGCTGGAAAACCAATTGTAGTCACAATCAGGGCTATAGTTATAATCTAAGTATCTCTAAAAACTTTGATATTTATGAAATACCAAATGACATGGGAAAAAGTAATACAACCCTAGATACCGTTTTGTGTTAGCAATGACATCACAATTGACAGCTAGTCTGCATGTGGTTTGGTTTATAATAGTGGCATGAGTTCTATGAGCTCATTAATTTATTGACACAGATTAGAAAAGTGGTTATATTTTCTTTGTGTCAAAACACATCGATGCAATCTACAGCAAAATGAGACTCTGCTTTCTCAACTCACGAAGTAGCGCAAACTGAGTTTTCAAAAGCTGCTTTTAGATGTACTTAAGGACTTGCTGGGGGAGGAGTGGTGACATCTACTGGAATTTTAAAACACTTCCTTGTACGTTTCCAAGGCTGCTAGCAAGACATACTCAGTTTATGTCTAAAATTGGATGAATAATGCAGAAACAATTTCTACTTATATTTGTGCAAATTTGGAAGCAAATCTTCAGCCATCTTGGGGTTGCTTTTGGTGTAATTTCCTGCACACACTCACAGAGCTATTAAACTTTAATTGCATAACTGTTGGCAGAAAATAAATGTTAAGCTCACACAGGAATACTATGAAAAGTGAATTTTTAATGTGCTTTCTGTAAGCCTATGTACCACAAAGCTGATTCCATGAGTTATGTTCATTAAACTGGAGGATGGAAAAAATATTAAGTGATTTACGGGACCAACTGCAATTGAACAGTGATTTTGTGCTTGGAGTAGCAACCCCTTACTTTAAAAAAAAGAAAAATTCAATGAGGAAAGAATATGTGAAGCAACTTGCAACCTGCTCCCCACATTTCATGGAGAGAAGGAAAGAAACTCATCCATCATTAAATGAATTCAGTAAAAATTATTCACTCAGATCCATTTAAAACATGTTCTAACTTTAATCTGTTGATTTCTTGGGGCTAGATTGCGATGCGTACTGCATGCCCAATAAGAGCGTGAAGGCTTTTTCTTGCATCCTGATGTAGGTTACTTGGACCTTGGGACTCAGCCTGCAGGAGCAGCAGGGTTATACATCTGCTTCCTCTCTCCCCTCTGAGGGAGTGTGTAGAGGGGAGGGAAAGGGGGGTGGGATTGAGGAAGGTGAATCAATCAGTTTTGCCACAGAAAAAAAACCTCTGACTGGCTTGCTGGGATTGGCTGGGGGTCAGGGTTTCCTGAAATTTTACTACTATGAACCAGAGTTAATAATTCCCTCTGGGGCAAGAAAGGTGTAGGCAGTAAATTGGCTTTTCGATATACCTTTCAGGTATGTTTTCCAGTGTAATCTGTGTGGTATTGCACTTTATCTACCCCGTTGTCATCAGCCTATGCCTAATCTTTCATCCTTAAAATCCAAAGAGCTGATTCACATTATTATCTGTGTTTGTTGTTGAGGATTTTTTTGCTTTGTTCGTTTTTTTTTTTTTTTTTTTTCACCCATTATATCCTTTTTTGTTAAAAATTGTCTAAACTGTGAGAAACTTTCTGTAAAGCTTTCCACCAAACTGTCCTTAAGGATTTTCTACTGTTACGGAGATTTATGATTATGGTATGACAACAGAAAACCATCTGCTGTCATTCATCATCTTGCAAGCCTACCACCATTACCTCTAACTCTGAAAGTTGCATATATGTGGAGTTTTTATGTTGATTTTTTGCACCTGTGAGCATATGACCTGTTGTAATAATACTCTATTCCTTCAGCCTTCAGCCAAGTCCTGTGAAGGAGATCCCCAGTCATAACGGCTTTTGTAGCACTGGGAGTTGTTTCACTTCAGCAGTGTGCTCTAGTTATGAGACTGCCTGGCTAAAGAGGTAAGAAATGTGATAGTCTAACTTACCTACTATGAAATTGCAACTATTTGGCCATCAGTTAGCATTATGGTGAGAAACTCTGAAATGATGGTTTTCTGATTTTATTAATAAGTTTTAATCCTCAAAGCAAATTTTGTTAGTACATGTTGACTTTCCTGCACTGTCTCTCTGATTTGCTAGACAGACAAATTTCTATCAGTCCATCAGTCATATTTAGCTAGCCTGCTGCTTACAAGTTCCTCCATTTATCATGACACAAATAACACATTTTTAAGTGAACAGAGATTCCCTGAGTCTGTATGCATATCCACATCCATTTATAATTATTTTCATGGCTAAAACCTACTCTTACTGCAGGCCTTTGAATATCCAAGATCTGTACATAAATTGTATATTTTCAGTTAGTACTTTTCATAATCACACTTCACTGAGTCAGGTCAGGGTGCTCAGTCTGGTGGGGAAACATACCTGTATGCAAGAAAGGCAAAACATTGCCTGCGCAAGGGAGCTGGCATGCCATCTGGCACAAGTTCATAGTATATTAATATTACATCTGGTTATACAAGCTGAAGATCTGGCTGAAGACGTTATAGCTGCAACATGTTAAGCTACTAAAACAATAAATGATTGAGGATACCAGTACTAAAATATTCCCCAGAAAATAAACCATGATATTCAATTAATAGTTATGGTAAATCTATCTGAAATGCATCCCATATCATTCGTGACATGATTTGCTTTCAATCAGAGCTTACATAGAACACTGAAATTAGCAGTGAGAATTACCCTGAATATAAATCTTATTATTTACTGTATTTGCATTTTGGTGAGCTTATTAGCAGCATTGTCTGGTTAGATTTTGTGGATCCTTTTCTATCCTTTCCACATGAGAGCCCAACTATGCAAGATTTCTGAAAGCAACAATTGTGATTTTATAATGAACCACAAGAGGGGGGAGAATGAACATAAATGAAAGAACTTGATTTTAATGAACAACTGTTACATTTAGCAATGCCATATCAGTGCTGAATTTACAGATCTTGGCCAGGTGTTTTCTGCAAAATGAAGAGTTTGAACTAATGGTGAGATCTCTTCTTAAAATGTGTCTTTTCAGGTCTGATTTATTACTGAGTTTCACTTACAGCTGTGGATAAACCACACTTCCAAATTTGCAAAATGCCATGCTGGGTGTAGTCATCCCTTTCTTTATTGCCTTGATCAAACAGAAACAATGTTAATGAAATGATGAAATGATAAAAATAGAGATCTATGACCTGAATAATCAGTTTTAAAGCCTCCTACTCTGCCTTTTTTTTTTTTTCCCTATTACATAACTTAAATAATCAAGGAATTTCTCCCTGGTGCATAAATGAGTTTTGCTGTCAATATGAAAACTAAATAATCTCACTGTTGTGATCATGGACTGATAGCAGACTGGTGAAATTCCAAGTGTTTTCAAGCTATTTTTTAAAGAAGGCTCATAGGCCCCTGCTCCTCTCATGCAGAAGCCCATATAGCGATGTTGAAGCTGGAGTTTCCTAAGGATGATACTGTGGGACTGCTGACTGCATGTGCCTCTACAGTTGGATCAGCTCTTGGCCTAGCATTCACAGGCAGCTTTGGCAAGGATCAGCCTCCTAACCCTAGGACTCTTTGGGCTTGATGGTAGCTCATATAAGCAGCTGGAGGGTAAGGAGGGAAAACAGATTTCAAGAAGTGGCCTACTCCACACTTCATTTTCTCTTATTTCAAAGTAGATACAAGGGGCAGGCAACTTTCTCAGTCTTTGGTCTTCTTTACCTCGTGCTCCATGTCCTATACTGTCAGTCTCCTGGGAGAGTGATAGGAAAGAAAATGAGTTTTATTTCCCCCTAGACAAAGGAAGAAGAAAAGCAATAATTAGAAGAGTACTATGAGGATGGTATTGCAGCAGGTGGTTGCAGTGCGGCAAACAATGGTAGCATAGGCAGAAAACCATGTCAGCTTTTCTCCAAAAGTAATTGCAAGTAGCCCAGTAGACTGTAACTCTGAGAGAACACCATATAATATCATTAGCCAAAATTATAATGTCCTTAATTTCATGTTCAAAAGCTGAATGGTGCTGAAGGAGGCTTGCAGAAAAAATTAGGATAGTTATACTAGAGGAAGACAGAATGTTGATTACCAGCAGTGAGGTATCCAAATTTGACTAATGGCACAGTTACTGTACGTATAAGCCCTAATGGTGTGTAAGTAGTTACTAGAATGAATGCAATTAATGTAATTTGTCAGCATCCAAACACTAAAATACTTGGAATAGAAAAAGAAGTCCTCTGCCTAGCATATAGTCCTGTGTACATTTTTCTGAGTCTCTTTTCACAAGTGCACAAAACCAGTGACTGTGGCTGTTTTTTTTTTATTATTATTATCCTCATTTTCAAAGGAGCATATTCTACATAACGTCACTTATTTAAATTTAATTTTTCTAATTTAGATTTTGGGGTGATCTGGTCTGGCTTGCCACTTGAAGGCAATAAGTGACTTTGCATTTATCCTATAGTTCCTGAGAGAGTATATGGTTTTTAGAAAGAGATCCTCCTAATTTGGTTGAACTAAAAGGGGTTAACAGTGAATTGATTGCTTTCTGAAATTAATTCAGTGATTAATTATGATCTATGCTTAAAAAAGGAAAGGAAACCCAGAGCATATCTAATGTGAGTTTCAGTTGAAAGCTGAAGTTAATCTTCAACTATGGGATCTTGTCGTGCTACACATCGGAGAACCTTGTGCTGATTTAGAACTGTCTTTCCCCTACCCAAGTATGACTGGGATATAATCGAGATGTTGGAAATACACAGATAAAGCTTCTGATATAGAGTGATCTGGGTTCGAAGGGAACTCAGAGATCATCCAGTTTCAACCCTCTGCCATGGGCAGGGACACCTTCCACTAGACCAGGTTGCTCAAAACCCCATCCAACCTGACCTCAAACACTTTCAGGGATGGGGCAGTCAGGGCTTCCCTGGGCACCTGAGCCACTGCCTCACAACTCTCACAATGAATTTCTTCCTAGTATCTAATCTAAATTTACTCTCAGTTAAAGCCATTCCCCTTTGTTCTATCAATATCCAGTTGCCGGAGCTTGCACTCCTCATTGTTGAACATCATGAGGTTTACACTGGCCCACTTCTCAAGCTTCAAAATCTCTCTAAATGACATCCCTGCTCTCCAGCACATTGACTGCACCACACAGCTCGGTATTGCTGACAAACTTGCTGAGGGTGCACCCAGTCCCACTGTCCGTGTCACCAGCAAAGATGTTAAACAGTGCTGGTAACTACCAGAACACCACTCATGACTGATCTCCACTTGGATATATTTTTACAACTTTCTGACCATTTCAATATCTTCACTTTGTTTTTTTGGTGTTAGATCTAAAGACCTTGCTAATGTCATGTATGTGGACAAAACACCCTTGATGCTCTTGCTTGGTATTTCAATACTTGCACAGAGAGTAGAGGTATCAATCATCTTGAGAGCTATTATATTATATATTTCCTCCAAATGTGTAAAGTAACTACTACCCTCTATTTGCACTAATGTGGCATTGTTCCTAGCCAAATCCCAGAGAAAGCAGATTTGTTGTTCTTGTACAAATGAATACTGATAAATATGTTATGGCTAATAGTAAAACTTCATCAATATGCATTTTCTTTTCAAGTAAGTTATTAAAAATTATTAACAGGCTCATTAAGTTACTGCTCCTCTCTGCACTAGGTACTGACATTAGATGACTGTGATGAGACATGGTTGCCTTTCAGTCTGGAACCAGATCAATTCCCTTATTGTGAAGCCATCAACAAGAAATCTGTGCCTGGGCCGTATATCAAAGTTCAACAAAAATAGCAGCTGTCAAATACATCAGATTAATTGTTGTTCATTAATCATTTCTTGTTCAAGATGGAGAACCCTTCAAATCAAGGCCCAGAAAACCTGGAACTGCTGTAAACAGCAGTAGACATGTAGACTGATGAGGGTTTCTAGATTTCTCAAATGTTTGTTATTTACGTATTAAATAATCTTTTACTGGAAGTCTCTCCTTCCATAACAAACAACATAGTTAAGTTTTAAAAATATCAGAAGGGAGAAATCAATGCAGTTCCATTGTGAATAACGGAGCTATACAAATTTACGTGACTGCTTCTCCTTTGTTCCCCCTGACTTACATGACTAACTGGAAGGTAGTGTTATGTTTAGGGTAGCTCAAAATAGCATAGAAATATTTCCCTTAAGAATATGACTACAAATGGAAGGCTTTCCTTCTCTGCTTTGTCAGAGTTTGGCAAACAACAAGAAGCATAGTTAGGAAGTTCATCGTAGTGAAACACAGTTAAGAGTAGCAGTCTTGTGAAACAATGCAAGACTAAAATTTAGCTCTGATTCAGAAAAGAGTAAATTACTGAAAGTGTAAAATAAATACAGGTGAAAATATTTTTTAACAATTAGCTATACTGAAAAAGTATATCCCTGTGTCTCAGTGTCTTCTTGTTGCTATCTTGATCTTAGGAAAACCAGTAAATGAAAAGTTTGACCTAACATAGCAGTCGAATTCTTCTGTGTTATTTCCCATGCATGCAGTCTATGCAATGATAAACCTGAGGTGCCTGAGTTTTTGCCTCCAATAATCACAACTAGAAAACCACAAATAGACTTAATTTTTTCCTTGCAAGGGCTATAAAATCTGAGGTGAACCCTCCTGCCAAGTCACTTTTATGGGAACCTCACTTTCCTGTTCTCTACTTTTACTTCAATTAATTAAAAGTAGTACTCCTGCCCCTTGCTGCAGTTTCAAAGGTATTCATGGGGGGCACATAACCCATCCAAAGTCCTGAGTGAGAAGGAACTGAAGATCCTCGGTGGGTTCACACCCTTGGGGTCCCTACACTTGGGGATTTGAGTTGCAGTGTTCATAGAGTCTCCTTCTCCAAAAGATGGAAGACTCGCAGTGTTGAAGTGAGCAGGGCATGTAAGATTTAATACAGTGATGAAGACGAACTTTCTCAGTCCTAATATTTTTTGTTTGCTTGAAATAGAATTGATAACTTTGATGCCACTTTAAGGAAAAGGTGAGCTGAATATTTAAAACCATATGCTTCTTTTTTTGTTTCTATTTGTTTTATTTGTTTCCTCTTTTTGGGGGGAGGAGGGGGGGAAGGGAGATTTTGTTTGTTTGTTTGTTTGTTGTGTTGTTTTTTTTTTTTTTCTGAGAACATAATCATGCCTGTAAAATGTCTTTAAGAATTCTGCATTCTCCTTACTTTCCAATTAAATTTTCTGGACTTTCTAATGTGGTCCTTGGAGTGCTGGAAAGTAACAGAAACAAGAATGTATTTAATACCTGGCCTGGTGTCTTGGCAGCTAAGCTTAGCACTCCAGTGTGGGGAGTAGCAGATTCAAGACCAACCCCAGGAGTCTTGCTACTTGGACTGGCAGAGGGCTAACGTAATGCACAGACAGTGAGCTCATTCTGCAGGTGGAGTGTTCAGCTGCATTGATCTTATAGCAAACCCAGCCTGCTAAGGTTTTGGAGAAACATTGGCTCTGATCTAAAAGGAAATTGTGCTGCCTTTCCCTGTCTTTCCACTAGTTTAGCTTGCAAGCTCTAATAACATTAAAACATACTTTAAGTAAGAAGGCTGACACAGCCTTAGAGACACAAAGTAATTTCCTAGAAATAGTAAATACAATAAGAAAAACTCTCTAATCTCTCATTAGGTAATTGTATTTTCATGGGATCAGCCAGCCTCCCTGGTTACATTGAGGTCAATTCTAAAATATGTGTATTATATACATTAGGAATCTGTTAATGAAGCATAAATTTCATCAGCAATCTGGGTGCCAAAATCAACTCATTCTGGTACATGGTTTGCATCTACAGTGGTGTCTTATGGATTTGTTCCATAGCTGAAACAGTGAATTTGTGTAGATGCCATGAATTGCATATAATAATAAGAAAAAAAAGGCAACACCACAATCATCTTAGAGGAGCATAAATCCTGTGAATATTTGCTGAAAGTTTTGCTGAAATTCAGAATTTAGAGGTTTGTAAGATGACAGTAAATAAAAAGTAAGAAAGAGGTCATTTTACCAGAGCTAAGAATATCTGGTCAGTGCTAATAATTATTTTCTTACACAAAAGTTAAAATAAAAGTATATAAATGTGAAGCAGATGTCCATATTAGGGCATGCTTCCCTCCCTAAAGAGATTGAGTTGGGCTTCACTTAAATAATTCAGCATATCTTGCTCAGATCCATAGCAGGGGCCCTGGTAGAGCAGCAGTAAGATGCCACTCCATCAGCAGCTAAGCAACAACCCCTCATGAATCTTACTTCACCGTCAGCCTAGGGTGTTAAACATAGGAATTTTTCCCAAAAATGTCGAGTTTAGAAAAGAGAATAGGTTCTAAAACCCCAATACCAAACCTTACGATGATGTTATTATAACACACTTTCTTTGCAAGCACATATGCTTCCAAAGCAGGCAAGCAAAAATGCTTGCCTGCTTTGTAAATTAAATGAGGCTATGTGCTCTCTCTCAACATGTAGCCTGGAATGTTGCTTTGTTTTATTTAACTACCACAGGGCCTAAGGATGGCAATGGTTTTGGTAATTTTTTATTGCCTATTAAAGTGGCAGAAGTGTTTTAGAGTAGTAGCCAATGTAAAAAAGAGTATGAAATAAAATAAATTCTTCTCAATTCACAAATGCCCCCCTTTCATTCATTAAGTTTCCATAGCTGAGCACAGAATTGGTGTACGATTTGGCAGTGAAAAATAGCATTTAGGATAGAGCAAACTTTACCAGTAGCACATGTTAAAGCAACACTATAGGCTCTAAGTTGTGTTAAGCCAACTGTAAGTTTGACAGCAGAAATATATCAGTCTCTTTGAACAAACAATCTGAGGAATATATGTAGATCCATGTGAGCTGTTCTTTTAGTTTTGATTCAGTAATTTTCACATGAAGTAAAAGTGAGGTTTTAGCAGGCAATAGCATGAGCAAATTACTGGGCAAAAGAATACACCATGCCAAGAATTGTCCTTCAAGATATCGAATGCCAATGAGAACTGATGACCAGCAAGTATGTGATGGGAAGAGACGATCTCTTAATTCTTCATTCCTCTTCCTTTTCCAATTGAGGAGAGGATCGGTGAGTAAAGGCAAGTTACTCCTTCTTATTCCTGTGTATCCACCCTTCAGGGGGCAAGGAACTGAATAAATAGGAATATGGAGAGGGGGTGGATATATTTCTGTTTGCATGTAAATAGGAGAAGGTAGATACAGTCCTCCATTGAATCCAAGCCACAGCCTGATATGAGACACCTCTATATGTGTTTTAAACCTCAGGTTTTACTACTTAATAACTAAATTTTAAAGTTTAAAACAGGTGAATTGAAGTGCAGCATATGAAGAGTGTATTTTATGTTTCCTCTTCCCCATCAAAAATTTTTTTTTCTCTTCTTGTAAATAAAGGAAAGTCTGCCTTTTTTCTTAAACTATGGGTAGAAAATCTGACTTCAGGGAACAGACCTCAATGATCCTGCTAATTGAAATAATGAGATATATCTTGAGGTTGATTTTTAAAGTGTAATGTTGGCATCTAATTGCAGAACCCCATGTAGATTTTGTTCCTCACCTGAAAAAGGCATCTTTTTCTTCTCTCAGAAAATATTTATCAGCTTAACAAAGAGCTTGAAAATCTCTTGGTAAAACCCACCTATTCATGAATGAGGATTGCTAAATATCCATTTTCTTCAGAGCTTCTTCAACTGTGACACCTGCTGCCATTAATCATGTCATTCTGTTTACACAGTTTGGTGGCTCAAATGATTAGCAGGTACCATGATTAGGTGTGCCATGTGGTAAGTAAAACACACGCATGGATACTGAAGGAGTTGGAATACTTTTGGTGGCTTATATGTGCATACAGTGTAGCCCTAAGTATACATCAGCTAGATACTCCAGTGTCCCTTGTACATTACCAGCTATTGCTAATTCTGTAACCACTGAGCTTTTGTGTAGTTCTATTCAAAATAACCTGAGGTTGACTAAGCATCTCTTTTTCACAGCTGAGGGGGAGGTTAACTGCAGGACAGCACAGTATGAGGGGGATGTTAACTGCAGGACAACACAGTAAGAGATGGTAACCTGTAAGAGAAGCAAAGTTTTGGTAAATGATAACCACTGGATGAGTAGCTTAGATGGTTTGAGTATAAAACAGCACATTTTTGAGATGGAATGATATGCATCAGAAAAGGCATATGGAGGCATGGCCTTCAAAACCACTTAGCATTCGTATAAACTGATAGTTCTTCATTAGTGAACATGAAAAATGCGAAGTTTTTTCTATCTCTGTGTGTATCTGGCTGTAAAACATAGTGAAACCCACAGAAGCCCTTCTATCTACTTCAGTGGGCTTTGGTACAGACCAGTAATTGCGCCATTGGAATGACATTACAAAGTACCTTCAGAGAAGCTGGTTGTTTCCATTCTGCTGAGAGTAATAGTATTAGAGTCTAATGATTAAAAGACTTTTTACGTGTAGTAGCTGAAAAGAAGCAGATCCTGATTGCCTCTGAAATAATAACAAACGAACAAACAAATAAAACCCACTAAAAAAAAGCCAGTGAGTGAAACACCTTAGGTTTTTAATGCTGTTAGATTCCACATTAAACAGGACTCATTCTCTTTCTGAAAATCTCTGGTGCTGTTGAAATTTGTGCAAACAGTATCATGACTTTCTTGGGAGGAAAAAAAGTCAGTGACATATTTCCCTCTTTATCCGTCTAGCTCTGGGGAATGTAACACTGCTGAATACGCTGGCTTTTGTAAGAGATGGAAAACAGAGTCTGTGATCATTTGTGGTCATTAAGGATCACTTTTTTTTTCTTCTTTTCATGACTAGAGGTGTTAGTGAAGGTGTTCTGGCCTAATTCCAGCTCCAGTAATTGGATTTTTTTTTTTTTTTCTTTTTTACCTACACACATTCCTTCAGCAGCTTCATTTGGTGGTGTATGTCGGGCTCAATTCAGCTGCCCCATATGCCCCCATCTTTTTGTCAGCCAGACTGATGCAAACAGACACAAAGACAGCTGCAAGCCCTTTGTCCCAAGAATATAGTTGATGCCTGACACAGATTCACCAGATGTGTTTTGAGTGGTACATCTGTACTATCTCTCCAGCAGTGGACTGTAGGGAGGCATTTCTAAATGATAGTGTTCGGTAGGAACCCAAAACGCGAATGGATCAGCTCCTAGAGAGAGACTGGACATTGGAGGCTGAGTCATTCTTCTAACACAATGTTTTTTAGCTCTGTAGTGGGACAAAGGAATACTGACATGTCAGCTTGTGGCAGGAGGTGTAACCTGCTGTGTGCTACACAGCTGGGTTTGTAGTGATGGATGGTATTGGTGAGAGATAAAGATAATTCTGTCTGTTTGTGTAACCTGGTAAAATGCTTCCAAAATATGTCTAAGAGGGGATGAGTATGCTGAAGATAGAAATACAGTATTTGAAGGAAGAAACACATGAGGCTGTGTGAGAAGCTTCATCAAAATAATACAGCTTTTGTTCTGATAGATATGAGGACATAACGGAAACTGAGGTTGCTGTCTTTCTGCTGTTGTGCCTAATTGAAGTCACAAAGGATAATTAAAGGTCAGATACAGTGCAAACCTCTCATTTTTCACCTAGATTTTGGATAGTTTCCAATGTGCCTTATGCTATCAGTTTTAGCCCTTCTACCCTGTGTTATATAGAGGCTCTTCAGCCAGGCATGAGACACCCTAGGATGCTTACACAGCCTGTGGGTGGCTGAGGTTTGCTGAAAAGTGGGTTTTTTTTGGTCTCTCCACTGAGACCAGCAGAACTATAATATGGGTCAAACGATCAAGCTCAGAGACTTCCCCTCAGAAATTCCTTGTCCTGTGTTACTCTATGCATGCCACAGTTTTGAATCTACAGGTAAACCCTTATCTCTACACCAGAAAAAGTCTTTTCATTCATGGAAGACTGATTACAGATCACCATATGTTTAACTGGGTTGGAAATTTTCCAGTCCTCCTTGGAGGTTATTTTCAAATAAGAGTAGCAGAGGTCCCAAATTAGAGCAAGGTCCAAGCCCAGGGTTAAAAACCTGCAATGAAAACTTTAGGTCATATACTTTCACACCTCAGGTGACAGAAAATGCCTCTGTCCCTGGGCTGTGACCATCAGTGGAACTGGGGATCTCAGATATGCTGTATAGGGAGGACAGGTACCCAGGACAGACAAAAGTGTGATACTTAGGAAAACATGCATGCATAGCATTAATGCCTGTTACTCTTTTCAGGAGTATAAGTGTGTTTGCTCCTAGAAAACTTCACCATAGACTATGAAGGGGTTAAAAAGGCATTTCAGAATCAGCTTCTATTGGACTATTTTGTTTGGCCAATATCTGACACTGGTTGTACCGAGCACGTTTTGCCACCTGGCCAATTTTTTTCCTGTCAAGCTATTCACTCAGGCTTGTGGTGTGAAAAATAGATGTTTAATAGTCGATGAAGTACTATAGTGAGTAATAGTTTATAAATTTCCATGACTTATTATCCTCAGCCTAAGTGACTGTTTATTAAGTGTATTTAAAGCCCCCGATTTCATTAACTTACAGTACTGGCTATTCTCTCCTCCCACCACTGCTGTTTTTAATGGAAAATATTCACCCATGTCTTTTGCCTAGAGCATGTGAAATAGCTCAGTGGGAAAGAGACTGCCTGAATAAGAAGAGGACATCATCCTTGGCTAGGGACAATGTGTTTATCATTTTCAGAAGTAAAGTGATATATATGCTATGGACCACAAAACCTGTAAATGTCCTTTGTATGAAATACAGCTCCCAATATCCTACCCTTTTCATTTTGAGTTTACAGTGAATGACATGGTCATTTTTATCAGTAAAGCATGTCTCATGTAAAAAAAATACTAAACTGGCAAAAATTATGAAATACTGCCTTTATTTTCTTAATGAAATTCAGCGGTACTTCAGGGAAATATTACATACTAAAGTTAAATAAATTCTTTGCTAACAAAAACCAGGTCTGATCTTAACTTTAAGGATCTACTGTTAGCTGTGCCATGGGAAGATGAGTTTCTATAGCTGGGAAAGGCTGCTAATTATAAAAGAACATATTTGTTCCCCTGTATTAACCTCTAGAATGAAAAAGGTCATTGGCTGCTCCTGATAGATTTTGTGAAATCTATCAAAAGAATCCCACTGACAATAATGTCATGTGTCCTTTTGTTGTATAAAATATTTTAGTAATGTTATGTAAGTAAAACTCCAGATTAATCCCTGGGGTAATTCCACTGAAGATACTGGGAACATAATATAGTTATATTTAGCCCTCTAACACTTGGCTTCATGCTCTTTACATCCATTTCCTGAAGGTCTTTTAAAAGATGAAGATAAACATAAGATAGTAACAGTATGAAACCAGAAAAATCAGTAAGTGTTATGATAATGTGAAGAGATGGCTCTAATAAAGTAAAGGAAGTTGTGTATAACTTCCCTTGGTAAAGAGCATAAGAGAATACAGTTTTTCCAAACTGGGATGTTAAGCTGACACAGATGTTACAGAGCAGCTCCTTACATATAATCTCAGATGACACATATAGAAACCACCACAAACATCACCTCAACCTGCAACTGCTATTAGCAAAGCAAAACCAAGGCCACTTGTGCTGCAGGGAGTGAGCAGTCCTTTTTTGGCCTGGCCCCAGGTACTTCTAAACAGCCGATATGAAAATATATACCCCCAGTGTTGAAGGAGTTAATGTGACATTGCAAAATGAGCTTTGCTATTTGCTGTTTTGTTTGGCCAATAGCTGACACAAGCACATTTTGCCACCTGGCTAATTTTGTGCTGCCAAGTTATTCATTCAGGCCAGTGGTGTGAAAAAGGAGGCATTTAATAGTCAACAGAGCACTATATAGGGTAATAGTTTATGATTTTCCATGACTAGCTAGACTCTGTTCAAATTATTCTTGATTGAGCAAATTCTTCTTTTTTAAAATCATTCCATTCATTTATTTACTAATGATTCTATCCCTTCCCTCCTGTATACCATTTTTTTTTAATGGGAACAATCAGCCATTTCCATGTTTGAAAGGATTTAGCCAAATGAAAACTAAGAGCATATTATAGCTTAGATTACAACTTTGAAAGACCTTTCGCCAAGGCATTTATGGTAGAGCAAAATTCCTTTCTGAGCGTTACAGTGATCCCTGCACAGAGGTGAGGTGGGCTATATTAAAACACTGACATCTTGGTTTAGCAGATGAAAAATTTAACTCTACCTTCCCCCAGACATTTCATTTTTTCACCAGGTTGGTTTTTGGTTGTTTGGTTCATTGGCTGGCTGGATTTTAAGCTGAACCACAGCCTCACAGGCCCTTTCCAGAAAGGATGTGCCCATTGTGTTACAGGCATCCCATGGCAGGGCAATGGTGATGCAGCTAAGGGCAGACAGCTGAAGCCCTGGGTCTGGGGACTAGAGGAAATGGGACCCTGCTCTGAAGCCCAGGGGAAATGAAATATCCCTGTGTGCCCATGTCCTGTGTTGCAGCTAGCTGCTGTCACTCTCCCTCTCTTGCTCTCTCTCTCCCATCTCTGTCTTTTAGTTGCCTAGCTGAAAACCCTTTAACCATTTGTTGAAATGGAATTCTTGGCAAGGCCACCAAAGTCTGATGTTGAAACATCAAACACTTCCTCAGGAGAGACTGGTTGTTAATAGAGAATCATTTATCCTGCAAGGTACTGGTACAAGCACTTGCACACATGCCAGAAATGACATTCTTTGGCAAATCTCTTTCCTACTTGTTTGCTTCTATATGTACTTCCTAACATTGTGTCGTGGTTTAAGGCTCTCAGCCACGCAGGTTGCTCACTCACTCCCTTCTCTTTCTTCTCCCGCGCTCCTGGAGTGAGGGGGAGGAGAATCGAAAGAATTCAACTCCCACACTTTGAGATAAGAGTTCAGTAACTAAGGTATAACACAAACCACTATGCTACCATCAATAATAATAATGACCAGGGAAATACAAGGAAAGAGAATACAACTGCTCACCATCTGATACCAACTGCTCACTAACCAATACCTGACTCAGCAGCCAACCCCCCTCTTCTGGGCCTCTGCCTTCCATTTTCCATCCTGGGCATGATGTGCTGTGTTACGGAATACCAATTTGGTCAGTTTGGGTCAGGTGTCCTATCTCTGCTTCCTCCTGGCTTCCCCTCCTTCCTGGCAGAGCATGAGGTTTAGAAAGTCCTTGGTCAGACCAAAACATTCTAAGCCATAACTATAAACATTGGTGTTATCAGCGCTGTTCCCAGGCAGAAAGTCAAAAACACAGTGCTGCACCAACTACCAAGAAGGAGAAAAATGTGTGCTACTGCTGAACCCAGGACATATGGTAAAAGCACACAGGAAAGATAATCACTGCCTTTCATAGCAAACACACTAACACTTATGTAAATTGGCTTTCCAGTCTTTTGTTTACCTTTTATAAACTAAAGGCAGAAGGGCAGATCAAGCCACCTTGCTCTACACATGCTAGTTTATTAAGTCATAATGCTAGAAGTTGTTGAAGCAGAATTGCTCACTTTTGTGAGTTTATCTGATGTCATATAGTTTAGAAAAACACTGGTGTTAACATTCATTGTGTAGCTTAATTGGTTTGATACAGTGCAGCAACACGAGTATAGTGAGATGCTTGTTATGTAGGTCTTGTGTTGTTTCAAAGTCTTTATTATTATGACAGCAAAGTCTTGTTCATTAAAGTTTCACAATCCATTTTCATTAGGGTGAAACTGATTCTGTAAATGAACAGTTGCTCTGAAAAATCAAACCCTTGCAGCTATCACAGGGGAGGTACAAAGTCTGTATTAATTATCAGGAATATGGTGTCGATCGAAGATGTTAATTGCCCTGATGGTTAGTTATTTGGGGAATTGCCATGCATTTCATGCAGGGATAATAAAAATGAATTTTTAAACAAAGAGATCTTAAAATAATATATAATCTGTAGAGAATACCAACATCAAAGGCTTATCTCAAAGCTTTGAATTTTATCTTTGTGGTCCAAAATGTTAAAGATGAACTGAGCAATACTTCAGCTGGTTCAAGTTTGTGAGAGGAAAACAAAACAAGAGTTAATTAACTGTTATTACAAACCTTTTCAACTTTAATTTGACTTTCAAATATTAGCATTTATCTATGAACTATGCTTCTGGGTTTGACAAATTAGCTTTCACAGAACAAGTTTAATTAGGCTTCATTGTGCTTTTATGTCACTTTGCACAGTTCCAGACAATGAATGGATTAACTTACTAAAAGTCATATGTTTAAAAGAATTTGTTGAATGCTAAAAAGGTTAACAAAGTTGCAAAGCTTTACGAGCCTAACACAGAAAAATGCATCCTGTTTAGCATGATAACATGCATTCTTTGCAGAGAACAGCTGGTGCTGAGGTACGCAACCCTGCCTGGCTGCTCTCAGTACCCACAGGCTATGTCTCCCCCCTCAATACCACCCTGAGTAAGTGTGGGGGGTGTGTATACTATCAAAGCCTAATACCTGTGAAAGACAGAGAGAGAGCTACAGGTGCACGCCACATGACTAGGCATGCTGGTTTTGTAGCTGGAATAAATCACCTCAGTGTGAACCTGTGTTTCTGTTTCATTTTTAGATTTTTCTTTTTTTGTACTAGTGGCATTAGGGATGTTCCATATTTATGCCCGAGAGATCAAAAAAAAAATAGGAAGAAAAGCAACTATGAGACTCTGAAGAAATATAGCAAGCTGATTTGGCTTGACATAGTCACAGGTGAAAGTGGTGAGTGCTGTAGAAAAATGTAAACAGATCCTGAAGTTTGAGAAATGTCTTGTTGCCCTTCCTTACAAAGGGATATGTTGTTTATATGTCACTCACTAAATATAGATCTGGCAATACGGTAGGTCTTATCTATTTCTAGGAGAGCTTGTTTTGTGGTTGGATTTTATAACTTCCCTGATTCTCTCTGACTTCCATTCCTTCTCTTTAGCCACATGTGCTTTTCTACCCTGCCAAGCATGTTTCAGTGTTAAGCCTCTTCTGTTTAGACAAGATAGTGGGTGGTCAGCAGAGTCATGAGGCCTTGAAGAGTTCCAAGGAGTGATTTAGTGGAAATTGTGCTTGATAACAAAAAGTCATGTTAGTTTGTGCTATGGAGAGAAAGAGGAACAATTTTTATCTAGGAAGCAGAGCAATGTATCTGACTAAAAACCACATTGGTGGTGGCTGAATGTAGGGAGGCAGAAGGAAATGCTTTTAGAAACTGAAAATGCTGAAGCAGGTTTATGGATGCTTACCCAAGTTGCATAGTCATTTCCCACTGGCCAGTATACTTTAGGTTAACATCAGGACCATGCTAGCTCACGGTTGGCTAACTGCCTGCAGAGGAGCTCCAGGAGCTGATACTGCACCAGGATTGTCCAGTCAGGCCAAACATAACCTATATTCCATAGGTAAGAAAAGCCTATGCCATATATATGTTGATTCAGTGGCTTACTGCCAGTTAAGGATTTTCTCCATGCACGAGCATTCCTGGGTCCCTGCTGGTTTCCTGGCTAAATGCTGAGGATGTGTCTTATTATCCTGTTACCTTTTGGGTTAGAGTGCTGTTGAACATAGTGAGATAGCTGAGGAAGCACACTATGGTAGAAAAGAATAAAGGTCACATATGAGAAAGTGGCATAAAAGGAGTTTAGGAGGATAAGAAAGACAAATTAAGGAAGGAGTGTGATGGACAGGTACCAAAAGGCAACAAGGATGCCACTGTTAAACAGCATTGAGAAGTAAAAATAGAGACATTCCAGAGGGGAGAAAAAGACGTTACCCAAAATAATACATAGCAGTGCAGTGATAGCAAGCTCAGACAACCAAAGATACAAGCATCAGACCACCATTTAAACCCCACTCGGCAGCCAGTATCCAATACCTCTTAAACACACATTTATTGTAGTGATCATTTTGTAAATGGTCCTTGAAATCTAAGAGAGAGACAACTTTAGCTCTATCGACACAGTATAAAGTTGCATCTTTTCTTCCCTTCTGTCTTGTAAGTGCTAATTACTGTGTTTTTCTGCATGTCCATTATTGGAATTTTCCAGTAACTTTGCACTATATATGCAAATATATACAACAGAAGTCTAGAAGAAAATAAGGAAGAAATTGGAGGGAATATATAATATACTTATACTTTGAACTCCTATTCCACTTATCAGGATTTATGAGTGCTTAAGAAAGGTCCACATTAAACACCTTTAGCATTATCACATGTTTTCCTAAATGCTACTAAAAAAATATATAAAATATAGAGTTTAATTGTATAAGAACCAGCTGGGGATAAAAAGAAAAACAACACAAAACTGACCAAATAGTTTATGGAATACTTAAAAATATTTGACATCATTTCTGTGTTATAAAGTTGAAAAATGAGTAATATTTGCAAAACACATTCACTGTTTTGGAAATTAAGGGTTTTTTTCCTTGCCTCTCTTGTTTTTCCCTTTTAGTACTGAATGAGTTTAAATCCATATATCTACACATGCTTACTTCCAGGTGTCCTCCTGTTTCCAGTCTCTCTTCTCTCCTACGTGACACTAAATACCTTATTTTGCTAAAGAGCATTTCTTAACAGCTTTGACATGTAATACTCTCATATGCAGTATTCTGGTCTAAAAATACCTTTAGTACTGTCTTCATTACTTATCCTTATTGATTCCAATGAGAGATTTCTGAATAAGAGTAGTGTAAGATATTAAGTAAGGGCTTCAGGATTTGGTGTGCTTACATTAAAGTCCCTAGTGTTGGAAAGGTTTATGCATTTGCTTTAAATGTGTGCACTGTAAGTATGTCCTTTGAAGTCAGTGGGAGAAATCCTTAGTTGATATTGATTGCTGTTCCTCCATGGAGTGAAGTGATAATATTTATTGTAGCTGAAGACCTAACCCACAGGGACTAAATGCTATTGTAAAGTTGCATGCTTAGAAGCTTTTCCTGCAGTCTATTTCCTCTCTGTTCCCAGAAATTTCAACAGCCTTTTATAGTATTTCATTTCACTGCAGCAATAACAGGAGTTTCATTTCAATGATGGAAGACAATCCTATACTTGTGTGGAGCATAAAATGCTCCAAACAAAAGGCAAGTGATAAATCAGAACCACATACTATATGCTTTCAATGTATATAGTTTTCTGCTTGTACGGGTATGCAATTCTTTCAGGTATGGTTTTCATATGCAAAGAGATTGTAGCCTTTTGTTCCATTTTTTTCACTCTACTGAACATGGATTCTGTGCAAATGTTGTCAGTGAGCTTTGTTTCTTTTCTCTGTTGAAACATGAAATCAAGTAGGATTTTTTATCCATGTTGTCACATCTGACAAAGGACTTAAAGGACAATACATACTCTCAGTTTTTGCCTGTGCAGCCCCTTTCTCTTCTTTCAAGTGTTAGGCTGATTTTAGAGTATGCTGAGACTTCCCCATGTTTTCCTTTGTAACTTCTTGTATGCTCATGCAGTGCCAAGTGGAGCTTGGCTGTGTTAGGCTGTAAAATGCAATAGTCAATGTTTTTCATGGCTTATGCTTTAACTTTCTCTAGTATTTGTCCTCTGAATTCAGTGCCTATGGTAGCATCCAAATGAATGCTTATGCTGACTTTCATAGACTTGTAATTAGACCTGAAAATACTCTGTGAGGGAAATGAAAGTAAAGTATGCAGCTATTTTTCCAAATGAGTTCTTTCAGAAGATAAGACAGAGCATGAAGGCTGGTACCTGGGAGAGTTGTTGAGCTTTTTTAAAAATAGGCATCCACATTAATAGAGATGCAAAAATCTGAACTTAGATTTATCTGCACAAGAAATCCTGACAGATGAACTTTGGGGCAACAAACTTCAGCTGTGTATGAGATGATTGGGGAAAGATAAGATCATTGGACTTAGCCAAATCATTTTGACACGGCAGTCGTTCAATCAGCAGAACACGCATGTAAGGCTCAGGCTAAATCTTTTACTGCTGAATCAGGGAATATAAGCATTTTCACGCTTCTTTTCTGGAAAACAGCAACATGATCTTGGGTAATTAGAAACAGTAGCCTTACTTGTAGACTCAGCAATATATAAACTCTATAGCTACCTTTTTATGCAAAGCATGGTTCTCAGACACCAGAAGACATGGCCCAAAGCCAAAATCCCTAACCCACCCTTACTCAGGGGACGAATTGCAGTCTCTTGGTGAAGGAAGAATGTATACTTGCTTTTGAGGTAGCAGCAACTGTGAGTGCACTTGGGGGGTGAACTTGTGTTGTTTTTCTGGAAACTTCTGCCAGCTTCAAATATTAAGTCAAGTTGTATCCAATTACCTTCAGTCAGAAACCTAGCTGTTGGATGAAAATGGAGATGATAAAAGGGAGTAAAATACAGATCCTCACCTTTTATGGGGAGAAGGAGTAATTATTACCTTATCTTGTGTAAAAAAATAACGAATAAAAAGATGTATTCTTTGGTGATATTAATCTGTAAGAAATGTGTCACCGTGAGAATTTTCAGATATATTTACTCTATGGAGACAGTCACTAGCAAACTGTGCACTTTGCTCACCAGTAACCTATTGTTACTGCAGATTTTGCAGGTAGATTATCACCCATTTGCTGAGTTGTTTTGTGAAATCTCTAAATCATTGCAGGCCATCTATTTGAAAAGTATTAGTGGAGGAAGCATAATGTGCTTTCATGGTAATGTAAAATGCATTAGAAATGAATTGCATGATGCTTACCTCTCAAATTACAGAAAAGACAATGATACCCATATGTGCAAATGCAAATTATATATAAAAATATTGTAGATGAATCCCTGAGCTGTAACACTTGTTGTTCATTTCTATAAATATTAACATATCAGGATTTATTTTTGACATACCACTAAGATAAGTGCTAGAACTGACAATAATAATGTATAATTTATGCCCTCTATATTACCTTAACATCACTGCGCTTATGTTATTGCATAAATTAATTTAATGTTCCTGACATGCAGCAGACTATTCAAGCATTTGTTCTTTTGTCTTCTACTGGTTTCTGTTGCTGTTTTCCAAATTACAGAATATTATTATACTCTAATGTTTATTTTATGGTACATACAATTCATAAAGTCACTTTAAAGTTCTGAAAGCTTTTATTTAGCACTCAGATAAACATGTGTTGTTATATAATGTGGAAGGAGCATTAAAGCTTTTGTATATTCAATAACTTTATGCTTGTGATGCAAATTGACAATAGCTGAGAAATGCAAAGCTCAGGATAAGTTGAATTTGCAGCCTGTACTGTTAGGGTACTTATGAAATATATAGTTGGTACTGGGGGGAGGGTGCATGTGAGAGTCTCTATCAAATGCATGTAAAAAGTCTTAGCTTTAGCAAAAAGTCTGGTGGAATTTGTCAGTTTGAACTACAGTCCTGTCATAACCTGGCCCATGTTATTTGTATGTAATCAAGTATGTATTTTCATACGCCCATGAAAAGCAAAGTTATATGCTTATTCCATCACGCTGATTACACTTGAGCTTTGTTTTTCACTTGAGGCAAGAATTCAGCTTTTCATTTCATAAAAAAGTTCACTCCACAAAATGTAGAATATGCTTTCTGGTCATATGGTATCTTGTCTTTACATTAGAAATATGTTTCTATGAAGTGATAATTTAATACATTCATTTCTTTACATTTAATGGAAATTAAAACTAGTTGTCTTTGGAAAAAAAGAATAAAATAAAACCAGCAGCATCTCTATAATTTCCTCTGTTTCAACAATACATAATTGGAGGCATTTTTAACACTCAGTAGCAGTTGTGCATCATCACTGAATGTGGAGGAAAGAGTGTAATAAAGCCAATCTTTTAAGACCTCAGCCCAGGCCAGTAGCCTAGAGAACTCCAGGTGGAGGATTCCCAAGCTGAACCTCTTTGACTCTCACACTGTCCCATGCAAGTACCACTTTTTTCCTGTCCTATAGGAGCACAGCATCACCTTTGGCTGTAACAACTCCAGAGTATGAATGACAGAATACACATAGCAAGAGTTTTCATTGGTAGATCATACAGTTTGCTTAGCTTGGTCTTTAAGGTTTTCATGGTTTCATAATCACTACTCATCAGTATTCAGAGAATAATAAAAAAAGTCAAGTATGTGGACTGGCTTTGTTCTGACTCCATTTTGCACGTGGAGGACCAATAGTGGAGGAAAACAGATTTCCAATTTAAAGGTCATATTCACCTGTAATGTGTGGTAGCTTTACACGCTTGCTCCAAAATCCAAAATCACTGTAAGCCTCATTTATAACCAAATAATGGCATGTTACCAGATTAGTGAATATCATCTAAAATAAATTAAAATTATTCAATACCAACACTAAATAACAAATCATTAGAAATATCACAGGCTTGTTTCTTGTGCTTGTTTGCTGGGTTTTTTTTGATATTAAATAAATGTGGATTTTCTCTGAGAAATGACTACAGGAAGGTAGAGCTAAGTTCAAGATTATGTGTTAGTAATTTGAAAAAGGCAGATATAAATATCTGAATATTGTAATAAATCAAAATCAAACAGTTCAAAAACTAGGAAGATCCATTAAAGTTTTAGACACTTGCAATTCTATTACAGCAACCAATTTGTAGGCAGAATCCATGACCCCAAGTTGCATCACGCTTTTCTGGATAGTGACTGAGGAAAGTTAGTCTCCTCAAAAAGGCAATATATAAAACTGTCATCTGTGTAGGGAGGTACTAAACCCTGGACCCAAAGGAAGGGTGATTTCTAACATCTTGCAGCTCTCCCAACATAAGATCAAAGGAGATGGGTAGAGGCTTCCATTCACCAGAAACCTCCACTGAAGTGTGGTACATCCAGCTACCTTTCAGGATAAGTATAGCTTTACTAAAGGGCTTACACTCCCATAAGTTCGCACCCAGTTTATGTGTGAACTGCTCATCTCCTGGGAGATTCTTCTACTCATGATGATAAAAATTGCATGGTCAAGGCAAGCACTATCCCTTTCCGTGACCCAGTGCCAAAAAGAACACAAGATGCTTTGCACCAGAGCTGAATTTTGTGTCTTTTGATGGAGATTTCTGGGGTTTGATGATGGGGCTACAGAACTGATGGACAGGGGTAGAGCAGCTGATGTCATCTACCTGGACTTGTGCAAAGCGTTTGAC
>JASSUY010013742.1:0-10104 GCA_032466535.1 Forpus xanthops
ACCCTCCCAGCAAAGAGCTTCTGCCCCAGAGCTCATCTCAGTCTCCCCTCTGGCAGTTAAAGCCATTCCCTGTGCTGCCCCTCCATCCCTGGTCCAAAGTCCCTCTCCACACTTCCAGTCCGACCATTTAGGTATCTGTTCTGAACAGGGACCAGAAGCTCCATCCCCTCTGTGATGGCTCCGGGCATGCGTTGGAGCCCCCTTAGGGGCAGGCAGGGTAGGAGGTCTGAGGCTGTTTCACTCTGAAGCCTGATAAGATCTGGAGAAAGGGCTGAACATTGAAAAGCAGCACAAAGTCCTTGACAGGATTTCATCCTTCCAATGGCTTCTCACTGAAGCCCTCATTGCCATTCAGCAGGGAGAGGCAGGTCTGCAGGAAAGAAATTTATATCCACGCTGGATTGTGAATGACCATAAATACAGCGATCCTTTGCCATGGAAACAGATAGTGCTTGACAGGGGGAGCATCCATGTGGAGGATTTATAGGTCAGCTGCTAAATGTTGCTAAGCTCTGTGCAGTGAAGAGCTATGGCTGAGGGATGCAGGATGAGGACGATGGGCAGAGGAGGCTGCAGCTCAATGGACAATCACCTCTCAGCTCGTGTCCTCATCACAGCCACATCAGCTCTGCCCACAGGACTCAGAGCCTGAGGCCAGCTTGCAAAGAGCATCACGCTGCCAAGCCTGGGGCTTGAACTTCTCTGCCTGCCTCTGCACCCAAACAGAAAGCTGAAGCCTGACATCACTTTAACCTTAAGTTTCCCTCCTTCCTTCCAAGATCTGGGAGGAAAGGGCTGTCGAGCAGCTATGGATGCACAGCAAGAAGCTGTTGGTTCAGTGGCCATCACGCTCCCACACTGATGCAGGAGGTTACAGAGCTGCTGAGATGCCTTATCAAGAGTCCTCCAGCCCAAGAAAGCAGAGCAGAGGAGGCAGAGGGACTCGTGTCACTCAGGTATGGATGGGAGCTGGAGCTGAGCGTGCACAGTGTGGAGCAGCTCAGCTCCAAGCCAGCAAGGCACTTAAGGAAATGCCTGATTGCTGCTCTGTGTGGCTCAAGCCTTGTTCCCAGGCTGCAGAGGGAACCTGCTGAGAGCCAGGAATGGTGTCCAGGCTCCCTCCAGTCACTGCCTTAGGCTCATACCTCTTTGTTTCTCCTCTCTGCCTTGCTTTATCTGCACAACCCAGGAGTGTAGATCATAGACTCACAGAATGGTTTGGGCTGGAAAGGGCCTTTAGATCATCCGGGTCCATCCCCTGCCAGGGAATGGTACAGTGGTACAAAGCAGAAGGAAGCAGCAGCAGCTCTCAGGAGGCAGCGTGCAGATGTTAACATCTGCCAGCCCCGTTCTGCTTCCAGTCCTCCCAAGGAAACCCTACCTGGGAGCTCCCACATCGGTCCCTCCCCTGCAGCCCCCGTACCTCGGGGATGTGGTGGCTGAGGCAGAAGCGGCGGTGGCAGTGGAGGCAGAGCTGGCCCAGGGTGCTGACAGTGGCTTTGCAGCGGGGGAAGCCACACGTGTTGTCAGCTTTCACAGCAGCAGAGATCAGGGCATCGATGTCTTCTTCTGCCTCTGCTGGTTTGCCTGGGGGTAGAGATCACACTGACTGCACAGACACAGAACCACCCCAGGGCACCCATCACTGGGGAGCAGCAGCATGAGCCTGGGGGTCACTGCTGGCAGGGACTGGGATTTCAGGCCCTGTTGCTCACAAGCATGGGCTCAGGGCTCCCTCCTGCAGGGTGCCTGGGTGCCCCCCTCTGCTAGAAGGGAAGAGGAAGGGATGTGCCTGGCAGGAAGAATGGCAGCTCCCGGCTGTTTGCCTCTGCCTCTGTGTTTAGGAGGCAGCCACATCCTTCACTGTGGGGCAGATACTCCTCTTAGTTCCTCTCCCTACATTTGGGAGCCTCCAATTCCCTGAGCCTGGCAAAGGGTCCCCAGTGCTTTGCTTTTGATCTAAGAAACGTGTAACACCCCTCTCCACAGCTGCTGCAGCCAAGTGACGCGTGGTCCTGCCAGTCCTCACATCCCTGCAGTGACAAGCACCAGAGTGCTTTCCAAGAGCCACATCCCATCCTCCATGCACACAGACAAGTCCTAAGGCCTGGAGGCAAACCCATGAGGATTAAGTAGCCCGAACCATTCAGGTAAGCCCGTTAATTGTGCTGGTTATGAACACAGTGTCTTACCTTTGCCTTCACCTTTGTCTTTCTTCCTGCTGCTGGCCCTGGGCTCCTGAGCCTTCCTCGCTGCCTCCTCCCTCCTGGCTTTCTCCCTCTGAACTCTCTCGAGGTGCAGAGCTTTCAGGTCCACTTTCCCCAAGCCCTGGCTGCTCGCTCCTGGCTCGGCAGGGGCAGGGGTTTCACTGCTGGGCTGCTGTGGCTGAGGAAGGGGATGCTGCTCACTGGGGACGGTGGCTGCAGGCAGCACAGGCTCCATGGGCTCCTTCCTGCGGACGCTGATGAACCTCTCCCTGCCCTCCCCGGTGCTCCTGTGCTGCAGCCCCAGCTCCTCGGCCATCTGATGAACCAGCATCCGATCGTGGGCATTGAGGGACGGGGGGAAATCCAGCTGCGGCTCGCTGCCCTCCAGGAAGGCCCTCAGCGTGGCCCTCAGCCCCTCAGCATCATCTCTTCTCTCGGGGCTTTCCCTCCCAGCCCCACTCGTGTCCACGGGGGCCACACTGCTCTCTGCTCCCTGCTTCGGGCACACTGCTCTGCCTGCTGCTGCCCTGCGCTTGCCCGCTGCAGGTGGCTGCGGCTTGGGGCTGGGTGCTGCAGGCAGCTTTGCCCCCCGCTGCCGCTGGCTCTGCCCCTCCGTGGGGCAGCTCTGGGGCACGAGGTCGCCGAGGTACTCGAAGGCAGAGCGCACGTCCCCGTGCTGGCTGACGTGAGCCAGCAGGCGCTGCAGGAAGGGCTGCCTGCCCACCGTGCCCGTGTCACACAGCAGGGCCACGTGGCGCCGGGCGCGTGTCACCGCCACGTTCAGCCGCCGCTCCTCCGCCAGGAATCCCACCTCACCTGTGGGGAGCAGGGAATGGGGCTCTGGGTGCTGCTCCAGGGCTGTGCTCCACTCCATCACCCAAGGGTTGGAGTCAGCGCTTACAGGCGTGGGCCCTGACTCACATCGTTGCCTTCATCTTCTGCCCCTGTTTCATCACCTGCAAAGCTGGAGCTCCACCTCCTGGGTCAGGAGGAGGATGATGGCACATGGAGAGGAGGGACGGTTTCCTGTGTGGCCCACAGCACAAGGTCTGGCTGGGACCTGGCAGTAAATGCCACATGGAGCAGTAGGGAGAAGGCTCACTTGGCTTTACACGAGCTGCAGGTAAAGAAATCCCCCCTGTCCTACACCTATTACCAGGGGTAATGGGTTTAAACTTAAACAAGGGAAGTTCAGGTGAGCCCTTAGGCAGAAGCTCTTCCCTGGGAGATGCTGAGTGCTGGCACAGGGTGCCCAGAGAAGCTGTGGCTGCCCCATCCCTGCAGTGCTCAATCCAGGTTGGACACAGGGCTTGGAGCAAGCTGCTCTATGGAAGGGGTCCCTGCCCGGGGGCAGGGGTTGCATGTGGGTGATTTTAAGCTCCTTTCCAACCCAAGCCATGATTCCATGATTCCATGCACCAATCCCCCCGTGTCCCAAGCTCCTGGTGTTTAGGTAACAGCAACTGAGGCAGCTCTGCAGGGTTTGCTTCTGAAAGAAGAGCAGTGAGAGCTGGCAAATGCCCAGATGAGTCAGGGAGGCTCAGCTAAGTGAGAAGGGTCCCGTGGGCAGGTACTGAGCTCCAGCCCCTGGGGATGAAGAGCAGAAGCAGCTCAGGTCTCTGTGGTGCAGTGACCAGCTCAGCTCCATTCCTGCCCTGCCTTGCTGGGTCTGGGCAGTGCAGTTTGTGCTGCATTGAGGAGCAGGGGGTGAGGGTTTCAGTGTTCAGTTCCTCTGGTGTGGCTTTGCCTGTTCAGGGGCAACTTCAGCCCCTCCCATGGGGCAAGAGGGCTCTCTGCTGGGTTAGGAATGGCTGGTGCAGGTCCTGGCTTCCTCTGACCTGAGAAATGCAGCTGCAGAAAGGGTCTGGCTCTCTCCCAAGGGCACAACATCATCTCCTGTGCCCTGTGTAACCCAGAGCCGTGCCCAAGCACCACGAGAAGCTGCCTCGTGCTCCCGGGGAAGCCAGGGATTCCTGCCCCACAGCTGAGCCTTGGCTGCTGGCTGTGCACAGGAAGGGGTTGGGGACACCCACCCTCATGGGGACACCAGCTCCTCCAAGCAAAGGCGAGGTGAGTCACTCCTGAAGAAGACCTATTCTTAGTCCTGTCCCACCTCCGTTCTCCCCCAGCGCTGCTTTCCTGGCTCCAGGCTTTCTAAAAACACCACAGCCACCTCCATGCCTTCCTCTTTCTTTTCCTCCCAGACATCAGCACTCCCAGCACGTACCCACTGCTTCATCTCCAGCAGCAAAGGCAGTGAGTGCAGCAAGGGATGTGCGTCACTGGAGGGAGAAGAGGGCAGTGACCCATGGACAGGACAGAGGTGGTTCATGAGGGGTCTCTTGAGCTGCCCCAGAACCCTTCAGCACCTCCAAAGGAGCCTCCTGGCCCCAGGGCAGTGGCTTTTTCCCAGCTATTACCTCTGCCTGCAGCTGCTGATAGGGAAGAACTTGCTTTTCTGCTCTAGATTGTGCTCTCTATGCACGCTCAGTGCAGGACTTGCAGTGCCAGCTCCTGCTTGCTTTCCTTAGGGAATGGACCCAGAAGAGGCTCCCAGGCCAAGAAATCACCTCCCAAGTTTTCACCCTTTGGGGGACATGCTCAGCACTGCCTAAGTGTGGTACCAACTGACCTGCCATGCTTAGCACCCTGGTTTAACTCATACCCAAGGCCTCAACAGGCTGGAAACCTTCAGACTAAGCCCTGGCCTCCCCTCCTTGCTGCCTCTCACGGAGCCTTCCCTGTAACTCTGACAGCTCAGATGTTCCTTTGCATAAGCCCAAAGGCTGAAGGGAAGGTTCCTGCAGTGAATCAGTTCAGAGCAAAGTGCCAGAGACTGTCAGAGCTGCAATTAAACCACTTGGCAACGTGAGGAGAGACCTCTGAGCAATCACAGTTCCCGTTTCTGTCCCACTCCCCATGGAATAGCTGCAGCAGTGAGCCTCACCTTTCCTGTTGGATCTCACGAACGACAGGATCACTGCCTCCTTCTCTCTTCCTTGGAACCCATCAACTGACTTGATTTCTAGCTCCGGGTAGCTGTGGCCAAGGTGCTCTCTCAGCATGTCCACCTGAAGAACAGGGGATGGGTGTCTTTGACATGAAAGCACAAATTGAAAAGGACTAAAACGGAGCTGTTTTGGTGAAGTCCCTTCCTCTCAACCCCTGAGGATGAGCTCTCACATCTCCCAGAGGCAAAGTGCTGACCCCTGAGGCTGGAAGTGGGAAAGACCCAACTAAAACCTTTCTCCTCCATGGCCTCAAGCTGCTTCAATGCGCGTAACTTGGCCTCAAATGCTGATTATACAGTCTGGTTCTCCATGTCCCTGTTCTGTTTCACTGCTGGAGCTGTCAGGGTTTGAATGCTCTGAGTGCGTGCAGCAAGAGGGAGGAGATGCAGGAGAGGGGCAGCTCACCTGCAGGTTGTAAGGGGCTACCACAGCGATGTCTTTTGCCTTCACACCAGCTTCCAGCAAGGCTCGGATGTGCAAACCAGCCAGCTGCACCTCCCCTAGGGCAGAAGCAGAGGGGTTGGTGAGGGGAACAGGCAGCTGCTGGGCAGAGGCTGAAGCTGCTGGTTTGGATAAGCTGTGGCTCAGGGCAACTTCCCCATCTCCCCTTCAACAGTGAGGAAAGGCCAAGGGAGCTCCTGTCTGCATTCCCAACCTGGCTTGCTCGGCTCGGTGGGGATGAGCTCCACAACCTCATTCCCAGGACTGTGCTGTGCTGCCTTCCTGCCTTTCCAAGTCACCAGCTCACTTAAGCTGAAGAGCTTTCAGAGCAGCACTTGTCTTTCCCTGGCTTTATTAATCCAAGAGATCAGCGATAATCCAGGCCACGGATTATTCTCCCTTTGAAGCAAGACCCCAGACCCCGCTATAAACTCAGCTCTCAGCTGCAACTGAGCCCTCCGCCTTCTCTTTCATTCTGCCTTTCAAGTCCCTGCACTTCTAAACCCCTGTGCCCACATCAACATGCTCCATGCTCAGATCTGTGCTCAGGGTCTTCATGGGCTGTTTGGGATGGGGCTGCTTCGGAGGGGCCTGATGAGGACAAGGTAAATACAGCTGTGAACTGTTCCACTGGTTCAGTGGCTGGGCTGGTTTCACCCTCTGTTTTACAGCAGAATACAGGTACAAAGCCAAGACCCTGCACTGTGCTGCTCCAAAAGGCTCCCTCCCAGGTCTGGGAGATGAGCATTGAATCCCCTGATCCCAACCTATGAGTTATCTCTGACAAGTCTTTTTGGCCCTCCATGAGGGGACAAGAGCTTTTCCCTGGATTTGGTGCAGGGAAAACAAGAGCCATGTCAATGGTGGTGGGATTTCAACCAAAAGAAGCAGAAGATTATTTAAAGTGGTAAAAACTGTGCTTGGATTTGACAGTCCCTTTTCCCATCTCGCCAGATAGGGACGTGAAGGCTCAGCATCTGCTGCTGGCATCAGATCTGCA
Organism: Forpus xanthops; assembly: GCA_032466535.1. Classification (NCBI taxonomy): domain Eukaryota; kingdom Metazoa; phylum Chordata; class Aves; order Psittaciformes; family Psittacidae; genus Forpus; species Forpus xanthops. Next base: position 6,660 of record JASSUY010013742.1, read on the forward strand.
CCAGTGAACAGAGGAAAACAAATGAATCCCTGGAGCAGCAGCCACGATGCTAAAAAAGCTCTTTGGCCACATGAAAGTGATGGCAGAAAAGCCTCAGGCTCAGCCACCAGGCAGGGGTGGCTGCAGTAAGTGAGCTGTCAGATGAAGCACCACGTTTTTGACAGCCCCTGCTGCAGAGCGGCTGTGGAGCATGAACTTACACTCCATCATCTCCATCAGGAAAGCTGTACTTAAAGTCAAAACCAGCAGGAAACTCAATGTCTCCCAAATACTCCTGGAGAAGAGCCATACAGGACTTCATGAAGGGAGCACATCCACAGTCCTCCCAGAACAGGCTCATGCTCTGCCTTATGTTGTTTGTGAAAAGCATCTGTCACAGGGATCCTCCACCCTATCCCAGTCCACAGCATGGAGAAGTGTCTCTGCACAGGAACAAGACAGCCAGTGTGGTCACCTGCAAGCTGGACCTGTCATTGTGATCCTGTGGCCACTCTGCTCTGGCCCAGAGTCCTCTGAGCTTCAGGATGTATAGAGGCAATGGTCTCTCAAGCAAAGCTCCCTGGGCATCCCACCTTCCCTGCTACCTGCTCGGGAGCGGACATCTCTGCGCTGTGGATCACCAAGCCCATGGGAAGCTGAGGACCTCAGGCCAACAACGTATTCCAAACAAAGGTACCTGGATTCCCCTTGGACTGCTCATCTTCAACTTCCAGCTCGAACAGACCGCAGCCAGCAGTGTCTATCAGCAGTAAGGGAGTTGTGGTCTCTTCTGTGGAGGTGACACCCGGCAGGTCCCTGCACAAGATAGGTGGGAAAGGGCCAGTTAACAACACAGATATTACACCCCAGGGATGATCTGCTGCGGTGTTCTGACTTCTCCCAACAACACTGCAAGGACAGAGGGAAAAAAGATGGATCTCACTTCTGAGGGATGAGGCTGCAGAGCAACTGGGGCATTGTATGGGATGAAAAGGCAGAAGATGGGCTCTTGAGGTGGTGAAGAATGACAGAAACTGAGCACTGAGGTCCCTCTATCGTGCTCCACCAAGCTTTGGTCCCTTTGCATTTATGTGATGCTGCTGAAGACCACGTTTGCATAAAGAGCCAAGTGGGGCCCTTTAGCTCTGGTGGAGTCATAGAAGCACAGAGGTGAGCAGGAATGGCAAACCCATCACAGGGAAGGACAAACGCTGCACGTGGTGGATGCAAAGCACACCTCTGCTCATCAACCAGGGAAGGGCAGTGACTCACTTGAGCAAGTGCTGGGCTACAGTGGGGTGTGCAGTGAGGCGGCCGCCGTAGAGCTCAGAGGAAGCCCAGTGCATGATGGCCTCGTGCATGCGGTACTGCACCGTCAGCATCTTCACCACCTTCTGCCCGTACCTCTCGATGAGCCGCTCCATCAGGCTGAGGGCAAGGCCCTTGGCAGCAGCCCTGCAAGGGAGAAGCACGTCAGAGGTGAGGGTCTGCTCTGGATGACGGTCCGAGGTACAGAGGGAACTCTCTTTGGGCTAAGGACTCCATCAGGCAGAGCTGCAGCTGGAACTGAACCCGGTGCTGATGCAGAACGGGCAGGAACCCCTGGTGTTCTTCACCAACAACTGTCCTGAGGTGTTTCTTGTAATGACACACAATAAAGTGTGTGGGAGGCAGCAAACCCCAGCGAGCCTGAGCAAGAAATGCCCTTCCATGCACTGACAGCAGGGTTTCCTCCGCAGGGATCTACACGAGGTTACAGCTTGAATTAATAATGAGCTATGCAACTGCTCGCAAATCCTTCACCTGATAATAAATTTCCTATTATTTTACTGCTCAATTATTCCTATAATCACAGAGTTCTTGGCCAAACCAGAATAAGAGCACTGAGCAGAAGGGGGGTTAAGCAGCAATTGCTATAGAGAAGTTAAATTGGGAAAGGTTGGACAGATTCACACATGTGATGCTCAGGAGAACCTACTTTAAAGTCCCTAAAGTAAAGCTACGGAAGCCAAACTGGCCAGAATAAGCCCAGAGCTCCCTGTATTTGCTGCTAACCAGGTTTCACCTCACTTCACATGCAGGAAGAGGATGCACTTTGCTCAGATGCTCCTTCCTGGTGAAGGGGGCACAGGGCAGAACCCAGCGAGGATGAGGCCCCGCTCTCTGTACAGGTAAGGTTTCCTCCTCCAGCCCTTGAAGAAATGCTGCACATTACAGTGATGGCTGTAGCCAAGTGGAACAGAGCACTTCAGAGGCTTTGGTGCCCGGTGTGCTGTGAAATACCCTCTATGTGCTGGGTGTGAGCAGTCAGCCCGCCTGTGCATGTCAGGATCACTACCAGGGGAACAAGGCGGAGGGATGGAGCTGGGCCCTCAGTCAGGCTGTATCTTTTCTTACTCATGCTCTGGGTTTCTGGTCTCCACCCTTAGAGACAGAAGGAGACGTTGCTGTGGCTCCGATCTCTGCTGTGCACCACTGAGTCTGGACAGCACAGTCTGGATAAGGATGTCACTGTGTTTTCCTACCCCATTAAGCTCCTGGATGGCAAAATCAGACTGAGGCTGTTGTGAACATGCAAAGTATCAGCTGGGCCTCCCCGGCCTGCTGTATTTTGAAGAGGTTTCACACAGAGGTTAAGTGAGGCTGTGCAGGATTCCCTCTCTTGCTCTGGATACTGCGGGTTTTGTTTAATCCTTACAAGCAGGATGGAGGAAGGTGACTTGCTCTTACCAGAGGTGGGGGCTACCAAAGAAATCCAGGACCTGACGCTTGCTCTGCAGTGACCACGTGAGAGCAAATCCATTTGGACCTCACAGGCAAATCAGTAAACTTCTGAGCATGGAGGACTCACACATGGATGTGGGATGTGGGACATCCAGACCTGCTGCTCAGTAACGATGGCAAAAGACTCCTGTGCCTGTCTAAGAAACTAGTTGAGAGCCAGAGGCCTGCGAAGTGTCTCAGCTGCCTCAGAGCAAATGAATAAATCAAAGCCCTGATGTGGAGACAAATTAATGAGGATGTCAGAAAAGGATGGAGTGAGGAATGAAATGAAAACAAGGAAACAAATGTTCCTGTCAGAGCAGAGAGTGTCCTGGCATTGAGATGTGCCTGGGAGTGAGCCAGAACCCAGCAGGAGGCTTGGAGCTGATGTTCGTGAGCTCTGGAGCAGCAGGACTGCTACTCACCAGCACTGGGAGAACCCACCCAGCAAGGCCAAGGTGCAGTGAATGTACTGTGAGTGGGGCGGGAATGCCCTCTGCATCCTAACTCCAGTATGGCAAACAGCAACAAAGGAACAGCTTTCGGACTGCACCAGAACTCCCTTGGCCTCAAGTGGAAACCAACTTCATGATAAGCACAGAACGCCAGCCTGGTTTGAGTTGAAGGGACCTTAAAGCTCCTCCAGCTCCAACCCCTGCCACTGCAGGGACACCTTCCATAGAGCAGCTTGCTCCAAGCCCTG
>JASSUY010013743.1:0-23848 GCA_032466535.1 Forpus xanthops
CCTTCCCATTTCCCCAGGACTGAGGAAGAAAGAGGGGGGAGTGAGCAGAACTGTTTGAGGGGCCTCAAACCACGACAGTTAGCAAAGCAGAAAAAGTCATCATGTTGCATGTACACTTGCATAAATTCATAGTATGTTCATGTATTGAAATGTCCATGCTAGTCTGGACTTCTTTCTCCAAAGTAAAGAGGCAAATTAGAAAAGAGTAATAGGGCCAGCAATGAAGAGTCTAAGACAACTTCCATATATTAGGAAATGAAGTTCACTCGCACATTCCAACTTTGCAGTAAACATATCTGAGCAATAACCCAGAGTTGCATCTAACCTTGAACAGTGTGGAAAATAAAACAGTTGATTTATCCTTTTTCTCATGGTACAAGGAATCAGCATATCAAACACAACTTTTAAACCTGAAACCTTAAAAAATAAATAAGTAAACCTGTTACAAATTCATTTACACAACCATGCTGTGAAATAATTTAAGAAATTCTTGGTGAAAGCACCCTGAAGTGCTATCAGAGCAAAGGCATAGACACAGACTTTGGCTTGGGTTGTTCCTTTGCTGTTGTGGAAATATTGCTCATTCTCTTGCTTGTTTACTTTTTCCTTAGGCATCAGTTGTTGATAGCAGTAGTCAAATGCAGAGTAGTGAATTGTGTCAGTGTGGTGGGTTTTTTTTTTTCCTTACTAATGCTATACACCAAGCATATTTTAAGTCTTTAAGTTAAAAAGTATTTTAAAGGTTGAGTACAGTGCTTAAATGTTGGATTTCATAGATGAAGGGAACCAGTTTTGTATAAATAGATCTGTATATGTTTCATGAAAATTTCTTAAAATCTGAAATTCTATGTCCAGACAGAAGATATTGCTTACTGGCTAGACAGTATCTCTTATTGACCTGTGAGTTCAGACTCTGATTTTCTTTATCATCAGCTTCACTATCCTTGTTTTACCTCTTGAGCATATGGACTTGCAGTTCTGATGGACAGGGACAAATTGTATGGGATACCAGAGGAGCTTATTCACATTCAGGTTGTGTAAGCCTGCGTATGCTCTTCTACCTGTCTGTGAGAAACAGTAAAGTTTTACAAGGCTCATTTTTAATTGCATCTTTTACTTGGGTGCAGAGCAATCTCTGGAGGATGCCTTTTCACTTCTTAAAATGGGAAACAGCAATGCAAAAAGATCATGTTCAAAGTAGAAACAGTGGATGTTTGGAAATTGCTCCCTGGCTTGTCTTCCTTGTTTATTCTGAACTGAGGAAATACAATGTCTGAGACAACCCTGTAAAGAAACAGTGGATTTTGAAGGGCATTTTCAGTATTAGAGTGTGAGATATTTTTAAATTCTAATTCTACAAAGCAAAGAATCATATTGATGATTTTGTTGCTTCAGAATGAAGTACCTGTAGTTGTATTCTGGTTTAGAAGCTCTTAAATAAAGAATTTGTATGTATAATATCATTATATTTCATTAACAGTATAACCATAGTGTGCTTAGTATTATTAAAAAAAAACAATGCAGCGTGAAAGGAACAGGCCTCCTAATTCACTGGGACTTTTTCATCATGTGTTTTGCAGAGGCCCAGAAATCTGAGTTGCTACCAAAGCCTATGACAAGCAAGTTTATTGTCAATGACCTTGAATTTGCAGTGCTTCCAATGAGAAATTTTTAAGGGTCTATTAATCTCAAAATGGTTGGAAAAAAATAATTCTGTCATCTTCTGTATTCAACTGTTCTTTGCCCACAACTGGTAAAGTAGGTTATGTTAGACAATAAGTAGCAAAACAGGCTCTTTTTTTGTATATGCATGCACAACCATCTTGAACTTCGTGGGGTACAGTACCAGTTATCTATGTATATCATCACTAATTCTTTGCTTTGAAATAGGTTGCTACTGATGGTGGGCTTCCATAGACATGATCTTCCTCGAAATGTGTGCAGCAAATACATGGCATGTTTGTGTAGAGTGAGTCAACATTACACCAGGGTGTATCTGAATTGACAGCTGTTAGCAGATGATACTGCAGCTGAGAGGCAGCAGACCATGGAACTCACAGCAGAGCAGGAAAGCTGTACTGAAAAGGGCACTTCGGGCCTTGGGGGAAATCTGTGCAGGTCCTTGCCATTGCAAACTTCTGTTCTGCATTACTGACCCAGTTGTTCTCTGTGTGTGCTAGTCGGGGAGGTTTCGGAGGTGGGCTGTGGGTCATGCAGACTGCCCTTAAAGCCCAGTGTCTAACTCCTCCTCAGCCTTCCTGATGCTACTCATCCTCCTCACCACCTTCTGCAGCTCAGCCACTACCTGCTGTAGGAGGTTCTCCACCTGGGCACCTCTTCTGTAGGCAGGTCTGCTGCCTGTCCTGCACAGGAGAAAGGTCTGGGCTCTTCCTGCATCCCAAGGTTTGTGCTGCAGCCTCTCCCTTCAGCAGCTGCCTGGGTGGAGGCTTTGGCCACCACCAGGGCAGATGGTGCAGGGCCCCCTCCAACTAGAGTTGCAGCTATTGCTCTCAGATGAATGCCACCATTCTGCCTTGAGGGTCAGGCAGGTCAAGTGCCCTTGGCTTGTGCAGACAGTCACATGAACGGTGCCCAGTGCTGGGTTATGTGGACTTCCAGTCTCTCCGCTCAGCCAGTGCAGTGTCCTTCTTCTGTGGAGGTGCCTTGTCTGCCCACTCTGCTCACAGCACTCCTGCCCAGTGTGGTACTGGGGAGAAGCCACTGTTCCTCTTCGTGGGCCCAGGACTGCCCTGGGCATCATCCCCTTGTTCCCATCTCTGTTCGCTGCCACTACCACCTCCTCCTGCTTTTTGGCAGTAACGCCATACTTAATCTGCCACCATTGCTCCTGTATTCCATTCTATTTAAAATCAAAGGTATTTTTTTTAGGTTACTGGAGGAAAGCATTAGCAGCAGTACAAGTTCTGAAAGCCATTACTGTTTTTTCAAGACAATTGATTAGTACTATTCTATTAAAATTTTATCTAACCGAAAGTACAGTGTTATTTAATGAAATTTTTATGTGAAACTGGAGACTGAGTGCCTCTTACGTCTGTAATTCCAGTTTTTCAATGTGATACATAGCATCTAGCAAAGGATTTCTGTAATCTCAGAAACAGTAGCTGTAGCCTCCTGTAACTCAATTTCCTTCCTACTCCTTTTATTGGAATATTTTTACATTTTCAGGAAGGATTTATTATGATGGAAGCAACCCTCCCCCTCCCTCCAAACTTAATTAATCAGTCCTTTAGGTGACTAATTAGATGTGCTGAATTTCCAGCAAAGTGTAAGGTTTCATCGTAGTTCTTCATGCCTATGTTACCCAGCTGGTATCTGTAAACTGAAGGAGGATGTTGCTACAGTGCATGGTTCCTAATAAAATTCAAATTAAATAATCACCTCAATTATAGATTAAAAACTCAGGTTCAATAATTATTCGAAGAGCTCTACTTACTGAAAACCTTCAGTCATGTACCTGCTTCTTTCCCTTCCTGCCTGAATTTGTAGTTCTCTCACATAGACACAATTTACATTTACCTTAAATTGTGCCCTAAATTGGTTCCATTATCTCAACCTGGAGCAACATGTTTCTATTCCTGGAATATGATATCATTATTCTTGAATCACGTTACCTACAGTCTAGGCTATGTTTTCTACACTGACCATTTTCAAGGAAAACCTTTTTCAGTTCCTGTTAGTGCTTAGATATTTTTTGGCTGTTAAATGTGGAAGGAGGAGGGCTGTGTCTGATCTATTCATTCCAGTTATGATAAAGGTCTTTGAAGAACATTTTTACTTAGTCATAGATGATACCAAGGCATTTGATGTCCAATATAATGTTTATAATACAGAATTATAATTTATTTTGTAGATACTTCATGTTAGGTAGTTACTCCTGAGTCACTGCCTCCACAAGACTCCCAGGTTACTGGGTTGGCATTTCTGGTGAAAAGATTCATGTTTTCAGAGACTTGGTCAAAAGCCTTGGGAATCCCTTTCTCACAAAAGCATATAATTTTTACTGTCAAGTACCTATGTGCCTTATACCCATTTTCTTACTCCCTTTAGTGATCTAGCTTATTTTGATTTACTGACTTTGTTTAGGAAGTGTGATTTCTATAAAATAATTCTTTTTTTTTCTCTATGATAACTCAAAAATACATCTTTTTAAAGGCTGTAACCGTGGAGAGACTCTGTACAGAAGCCTTTGGAGTCAAGAGGTAATCTGTGTATCATAAGAAGACAAAGAAAAAGGAAATTAGGATCACAGATTTTTCACATAACTACCTAAAAATCAGGGAGTTCTTCAGGTCTACTAAAACTTCTCTACTGTGTATTTCCTTTGTATGCTTTGAGTGATAGATTTTTTAGAATGCGTGGTTAGCACTGGAGTTGTGGATGCTGCTGAAGTGTTAAGATACGTACTACTGACAACACACTTAATGTGCAAGCTGTGTAATGGTTTTTGGGTCCTTTCAGAAGAAAATCTTGCCTTGGAGTTCTGTGGAGGGTACAACGGTAGCAGTGCCATTAGACTGAAAAACTCAGCTTATTTATCCACAGTACAAACATGACCTCAGCTTCCAAGGGACTGCTAAAGCTCTGGCCCTATTGGTCAAAGGTGAAGTGCTGAGGCTGAAACAGCTACTGAGGCTGAGACCAAGTTCAAGAGAAAGCAAATGAAGAAAAAACTGAAGACTTAATTTGATTGTCAGTCTGAAGCTGGTGCCTCAAGTCTCAGTAAACACAGGCACTAGGAACAGGAGTAAAGAAGGAGGGGGCTAGTGCTGACTGTCAAGGAGATAGTACAGTTAATTGGAATTTATTTTACAGGCTGGTCTATCAGTCCATCAGTGCTGCATCTGTATAAGTGACAGCCAAGATCGCTCAAGGCAGTGACAATCATCTGGGGCCAGGATGAGAGCAAATGTGACCCTGGTCCTCTTCCTTTCCTAAAAGGGCAATCCTAAAGAAGCTATAGAATTTTTCCAGGTTGCCCTGGAATTTCAGATCTGATCACTTCCTTATGCAGTCTTTCCTGCTTCTTCCACTTCAGAGGAAGCCAGGGAATGAAGCATGTGAGATCACAAGGTGTCAGGAGGCAGGGGCATGGCCTGGCACTATAGAGTTGGTGCTACAGGGTTTTTCCACCCACAGATTGCCCAGGTAAAGGGGGCTTTGGCCATGGAGCCAACCAGGAAGATTTAACAGCTGGTGGAGTTCACTATGCTAAAGCAAAACCTGACATTTCATGGTGTGATTTTCAAAACTCCAAAGGAGTGAAACCTCTGAAGTTACCCAGCATAATGTGATGTTTGTAAAGATTTCTTAACTTTTTATGGTCTCCATTCTTTCACCTCCATGATTTCTTAAGGATTTTGGAATAGCAAGCTGATTGCAATCCTGAGAGAGAGCAGGGAAACCTATTTACTGTACCATCAAAGAAACAGAATGATGGTTGTACTAAAATGAATGAATGTGGAATTGTCATTTTTGAAACTTATATTTGCAGCTGCCCTTTATATTGTTCATAGAATAACAGAATGGATTAGGTTGGAAAGGACCTAAAAATCATCCAACTGCAACTCCCCCGTGCCACGGGCAGGGATGCCTCACATTAGACCATGTTGTCTAAGGCTCTGTCCAACGTGGCCCTGAACATTGCCAGGGATAGAGCATTTACCACTTCTTTTGGCAATCTGTGCCCGTGCCCTCACATCATCTTCTATGAGAATGTAGATAGGTGCATTCATCACCTTCCCTTAAGCTGTTTGTCATGTATATTGCTCTGTGAGCCTAACTAGTAAGAAATTCCTATTTATAGGAAGGCAGATAGAGTCCATGTACCTCATCACATGTTGTGTTTACTTCACTGGTTGGTTTGAACCATGGTGTAGTAGAAGAGATCTGGTTGCTCAGGTATATCTTTATGACCTAATGACCACCAAAAGTGATATCAAAAACTAAGTATGCACTTATGTATTTTGCTAAGTGAGACTAATTGATTACTTGCTACCTGGGGTGATCAGATCAGGTCAAATGAAGTTAAATCACCTCTAATTCACTGTGAAGTGACAGGTTTTTAGCTGTTCACTGAAAGTTATTACTTTGCTTTACTAACCTATTTGATCACACTGACTTTATTCTTTATTATTATTGTTATTATTATTATTATTATTATTATTTTCTTAGCTTCCTAAGCATTAGAAAGGGGTATTTTGGATTGTTACACAGTTTGTGGAGAAGAAAAATAACTGCTTTAAATGCAGGGAAAGATTCCTGATATATTCAAAATGTAATATTGTCTGGAAATGAGAGCCTATGAGAGACTGACTGGATATATTGGGTTATGGCCATAATCATACAGAGTCCACTTTAATTAATCTGACTATTATACATTTTGTGGTACTCTAAAATTGTTTAGATTCTCTGACATTTATTAAGAATAAACTTCTCTTTTACCTGGGGGTGATTGCATAATGCAGAATTATTAATGGTTAGTCATAAGAAACTAATCAAGTTAAAGGCAACATGAAGTAAGGGAATGAGCACAGGACCAGGAGTTAAGTTCTTCTGTGAATTTGATACATGGTCTTGGAAAAAATCACTGCTTACCGCAGTCTCTCAGTTTTCCTTCAGCTAAAGAAGGAATATTAATATTTATTTCCCTATTTTGCCAGAGTATTGGGAGAACTAGCTATTGCACATGTTCATGATTAAAACATTAGTGTTTCAAAACTGTCAATTTCTTTTTTAAAAATCAAATGTTTATATGTATAACCTTGTATTTACCTGTGTATGCAGATAATTAATATTGAATCTGGAGACCTGATTATGCTATTTATATCTTTAATTACCAGTCCATTTGTTTGAAAGAAACATTCTTTATTTGTTATCTACTTAAATTGCTCCTATCATCAATAATACCCAAGTGAATTTATCTTCACAAAAACTGTGTGAGGAAGTGAAGTACAGATTAAGGCCAAAACAGACTATTATGATAATCTAGTCTGACACTCATAAAACAGAAGACAAACAATTTTCTTCCAGTAGTTTCTGTGGCAATGCCCTATTGCGTTTCCTGTTTTGTAACAGGATTAAAAAAGCTCAAGGAGAATCAACTCTGACTCTTTAAACCTCTAGATATACATGTAATTCAAATCAAAACAAGTAAAATTTTACTTGCTCTTAACAGCTCAGTGACTTATTTGTGGTGAAAAAAATGTCTTGTGTATGGAAGTATCAATGAGGTTTTTTAGTAGTTTGCTAAGGCGGCACAGCATAGGAGAACACTAGGAACAGAACTTGCTTCTTCTGGAGTCCTCATTTATTTCATGTAATTGCAAGGCTTATGGGTGATAAATAGCTTGGGCTCACCTGTGGTATAAGCTTTTTTAAATTAAAGACTCAAGCTCTGTGATAAACTTTTTATGTTCTTGTAAAAACTCATTTGCTTTCATTTTTTGGCCACCAGAATTCTTTCTTCTGGCATGTGAAATGCTATTTGACGAAAACACTGAGCCCTGAAACAAGAGAAGACCTCATTGGCATTGTGTGCTCCTTATGAAGCAATATTGCATTTCCAGTAACAAATATTATAAACTGTGGTGTTGTAGAATAGTTCAAGATAGAAGGGACCTCTGAAAGCCATCTGGTTGAAGTCACTCTCCCTCTCAGGACCTGTCCAAATCAGGGCTAACTTCACAGTTGGAGCTAACTCCAGAATTAGGTCATGTTACTTGGACTCATCTATAAAATATTAACTATTTCCATCTTCCTAACAGTTCACTGTGGTGGGATTTCTTATCTGACGTTACCTAATCCTCTCCTACTAAGCACAGTAATAATGTGATCCAGGTGAGTCAGTCCCTGATCATGTTGTCTACATTTTGCTGGACACCAAACTTTCTCAATATGCTTGTGTTTTGGGAGATAAAGTTTGACCAAATAATAATGAAATTTAGTCCTTGTACAGTTCTTAGACCATTTGACTGAGTAACAAATAATAACTTGCGATATAGTTTTACTATACTGCAATTAGAAGCAGAATTTAATGTCCTGTGTTAAAATAATATTTAATGCCTATGTTCTAGCCCTCAGAAAAAAAGATATACGGGGGGGAAAAAAAATCAAAAAACAAAAAACAAAACCAGATTCCAGGACTGTAAGACAATTTTTGTTATGTTTTTTTCGGGTATGTTTTTTGGTTTGCTGCAGCCTCTTGTCAGGCAATTGCAGGGAGTGATAAGGTCCCCCCCGAGCCTTTTCTTCTCCCGATTAAATAACTCCAGTTCCCCCAGCTGCTCCACTTAAGACTTGTGCTCCAGACCCTTCCTCAGCTTCATTACTCTTCTTTGGATGCAAAGTCCAAAGTTTATCTTCATCCAGGAGAAATACGTTCATTAGCTCTGAGATTCCATTGTGATGTGAATCAAAGTGCATGTGAGGTAGTCTTAGAATTGGTCATGATGCATGGAAGGAGTCATTCCCTAGGGTTACATTAGCATAAGTGACATCAGAAGTAGGCTTTTTGAGTTTAATGTTATGACATATCAGAACAACTGGAAACTGGGCTTTTGTGCTAAGTGAAGCAGGTGAAGCAAGTAATTCTTTATATTAATTGTGTCAAAGTTTTGGTTAGAATTAAAATGAAAGGACACTGTGCCAGAAATGCTCAATGAAACTGTTGTATTGGAAATGTAGCTTTCAGACTTCTGCCAGATCAAGCTCACTGCAACCACATGACATGTTTTTTAAACTCACTTAGATAAGCTCACAAAACATTGACAGGAGCTTTGTTCCAGCAGGCTTCATGCCTTATTGCATATCATCTGTTCTTCTGCAACCAGCATAAACACATTTACAGTGTACAGTGTGCCTTGGTGAATTTCAGCACAGAGCTGCAGTGTGTCTGTGCCTGGTTTGGAACATGCTTCTGCTGAGTAAGCCAACAGTGCAGAGATCCAGCCCTTAGGATTGTGGCACCGTATCTGTGGAATGCTCACATAACCTGCTTCAGTTCTTCGGTAATGCTGTTTATTAAGACACAGTACTAATTTCTCATAATAATATTTTTTACAGTAATTTTTAATGACACAGGGATGGACTTCTCTTTCTAATTTTTCTTTCTGTGGTTTTCACAAAGTGGCTTTTTAATGACTTCTGTGACATGCAGCTGTAATTAGTATTAGTAGTTCAAACTCTCATAAAACTCATTCCTTGTCTGAACAAAGGGTATGCTGCTTTCCTGAGGTGTAAAAGTGTGAGTGAATAACCTGCTTTCAAAACACAAAATGTTTTCCACTCTGAAACAGAAAGAAAATAGCAGGAGGTAGGCATAACAAACAACTGAACATTGAAGAGTTTATAAAGTGAATAAAATTAAAATTTAAATGCATAGGATTTTTCCAAGCTGAGTTGTTTCTGAGGCTCTAGGTTTGGTCTCAGTTGTTAGTGATAAAATACGTATTTGTATTAATCAGTTTGGAGAAATTTCCTTCCTTTGCACATGCATTCACTAACTGGCTTTAACTGGTTGCATAGTTACACAAAAAAATATTTTAGAATCACCCATTGCGTATGTTGAAAAAAAAAGCTTTAATATTTTCTGAGGGCTCTTATGAGGCAAAATTCTGGTCCAGATAATAGCTTTTACAGTGGCAATGTTCTGACAAGCAACTTCCCTGAAATCAATGCTATAAAATTCTTCTTAAGAAAATATTAATATAGCTGTTGACCATTTGGACACTGACTATAGAGGTCTGATAATAACCTCATTGCTATGGTATTAGACTTTTTCAAAGTATTCCATGAACTATGCTATCCCTTATGTACTCTTGCACTGAATTTGACATTCCAGTTACATGTGGGGTAAAAAAAGATGGTGACTATTTTCTCAATAATGAAAACATTGTGTGAATATTAAAAACTAAACAAAAAAAAAATCTTATGAAGCAGTTAAAAATCAAGGATATTTTTTCTCCCTTCAGGAGCAGCAGGAAATAAATAAATCAGATATTAATATGTTTCACCTCTGTTAAATGATAGACATAGAAATGGAACATAAGCAAAAATTACCTTTTTTTTTCTCATTATGTAAGTTTTATCTAGTAGAATATTCACTGAGGAGCTTTGTGTAGAAAGGCAAAAAGCAATCTTAATACTACCAATTTAATGGTGAAATGACTGTTGGAAACAGATGATGAGCAATGCTGTGGTGCAGAATTGGTAAGTTCAGGGGAAAGATCATCCTCAAGCATTGAGCAAATTTCAATCCTTTCAGAGAGGAAAAACTTGTAGCTTCTGAAAACAATTAGTGTGGGCATCTGTTTCACTTGTTTCTGATTCACAGCAGTGTAGCCACTTCCTGACTGTCTAGTCATTGTATATGGTTTCATACCTATAGTATCTGGACAGTTTATGACCCTTAATGGGAGTTTGTCATCCCATTATCCTTCTGAGTGTGGAAGTGTAAATTTTTTCATTAAGGGAGAACCAAGCATCCATAAAGTGGTGTCATTCCCTGTGAACATAGGAAGAAGACATGTTTGGGATTCAGGGATGCAGGAATCCTCTGTAGTGTGTCATCCTAACATTCTTCTATCCCTTATCCTTTTTCTTGTTTTATTTTTTTTCTTTCCTTTATTTTTTTTTTCTTTTCTCCCTCCTCAGCCCCCCAAAAATATGCAAACAAACAAGACAAACCAAAAAAAACCCCACCAACCCTAATTTCCTAAAGAAGGATTCATGGTCATTCTCTGCATGTATATGAGAGATCTCATCTGAATTGCTTTTAAGTCTACTTCAGTCAAACTTGACAGGGGGTTGTATTTCTAAAGCTATCGATTTACAGTGAATTGTCATAAACATAGGCAGCCGGGCTTTGTCTGTGCTCTGACTGAACAAAAATCAACCGAAGATCATTCTGTGTTGAACACTAGACACTGCATACAGTCACCTTGAGAAATCTGTGCTTATTGGTTCTGAATTGCATGATAGGGTATTTTTTTAACTTTATTTTATTTTACATTGCTTGTATTGGACATTTTCTTCTTGTTGCAGACAAGCTGTCAGTTGTACATCAGTGTCATGTATTTTACACATGCATGAATTAATATATGCATACACACATGTATATATACGTTTCCTGACCAAAGTATAGTCAGAAAAGAGGAGAACCCATACTATTTCCCCTGTGACTTCAGACATGCTTACATAAATTTTCTGGTTTCCAGACTGAAAGGAAGCTAATGAGCTTTCCGTGAGCTCACTGGGTAACCCTACCCTAGGCTCAACTGCTTTGTGGGAAAATGTCTATTTACAACCCCCATATTTAGTTATGGCTCCATATGAAGAGTAGTGGTTTGGCTGTGACAAATGTTACTGCAGTGAGTGAACTAAAGTGTTCTTGGCAAGAAAAAATTGGAGCTAACAGCATAGAAATACTTACACCATGAAAGTATTGGTGGTGGTGAGGCAAATAGGGAAAACAAAATAAAACAAAAATCCCTGAAAACCACTAACATATTGAGGGATTCCTGTAACCTGCCTATTCAAATGCTGAAATAAAGCAACTTTAGTAAACAAAGTTGCTTGGATAGCAGTATTGATTGTACCTTCTTTCATTTAAGCGATTGAAAACTTGTTTTCTCTTAGAGAAGGCTTTACTGAACACTATCATAAGCCTTGGAGGTTTGGGTTGTTTTTTTTCCCTGAAAGACTGTTGGTTTTCAAGCTACACTGCAGTTCTAGGTAGAATTAACTCCATACTGTGTGAGTGCAGGAGGTTGGAAAGTAGTTAAAAATCCCTAAGAATATGTCAAGATGAAAACTCTTCTGTTGCAGCCTGTTAAGATTAATGCATGATTTACAATAGACTGTTGCTAGCTATTATTTGTAATAACACACTGGATTCATTCTGGAAGAGGACCCTCTAGAACTGAAAAATTGTTCCCAAGACCTCTGATGCAGGAATCTCTCCTGATGTCGAAGGGGAGGTTTGCTTGTGCTAGCGTACCAAGTTGCATTACTACCTGTTTAGATTTCCAGCTCTGGATTGAATCCCACCCTCTGAATAGGTGAACATTTGAAAACAGGCTCTTTCTGTTTTCTACTAGCTTATTGCTGAGCCCAGCTCATCCTCCCACTGACATTTATCTAATTGAACTGCTCATGTTGCTCATGCGTGGTGTAGATAATCTTTGAATCTGGCGTGGTAAAGGCACTCTTGGGAGCCGCAGCTGCATGTCCAGTGATGGACTGAAAAGGGTGAGAGCTATGCAAGCAAGTCAGTGTCTGGATACCTATCATCTGTTGTGGTATATATTAGGATGAAGATAATTAGACATGGTTGGGTTCTGTTAGCATTTCTGGCTAGTGGAAGGGAATGGATGCCAAGATGCGTTTACAGTGTAGTGCAGAGGCGCTTGAAATGGGATAGAGACTGGCCAAGTGGAAAACCCCGTGCAAGATGCACAGATATGCACTGTTTAGAAATAATGAACAGGGGGTAATCGTGTGCAGATCCTCTGGATCTAACAGACCCTACGTTAGATTGAGGCTGACTGCAACAACAGGTACAGTACCTGCTCACGATATGGTCTACCAGCATAGCTCAGGGCATAGAGCAGAGGCAGACTGGAGTGGCTTGCTCTTTGGCAGCAGCCCTGCTGTACTGGATAAAGTCCAACAATGTTTTTTCTAAAAGAGAAACTATAGGTTTAATTTCCACTGATAATAAAAAATCCCTTTACTCCAGACTTAATTTATTGCAAGTGGTGATACTACCCAGAGGACCAAGGAATCTAAAAGCAGTAAGGACTAGTTTGTGCAAACTGTCAGACTAGTATGCCAAGCATGGGAAGAAAAGAGTTCTGAAAGAAGGACAGGAGTTCAAATTTGCTCTTTTTTGTACTTATTAATCAGTGACATGTTCCATCCCTGGTTTATGACTGATTCAAAGCAGATGTTTTCCAAGCAAGGATGAGATCACGCATGAATTGAATGATCTGTGTTTTGGATATTGATTAAGTTTTATGACCTCCAGTAATTTGTGTGCTCCTGAAAGGTTTCATGGGTTGCTCACCTTTTAACAGGTTTAGTTAAAGTAGATGTAGTACAGAAGAATGTCTAAAAGGTATAAAGATGGGTAGAATTTGACCTGGTTTAGATACTGAATTTAGTTCTCCCAATTTGCCTGATAGTTCTCCCATCTAAGTAATCACAGCAATTTGGCAGATGCTTTATAAGGCGCTTAAACTACTCTCTAAAAGTATCCAAAAAAAAAAAAAAAATTTTAATTGACATTTTGCTGGAGAAAAGAACATTAGGATTGCTGGGGCAAGGCCATTTCTCTCAAAATATGGAACAGTTGGGGTTATGGTACATAATTTCACTGAAAGGTACATGTAAGGCGTCAAAGGGCACGGCTACCTCTCTTGGAGTAGACAAAGTAGTTCTAGCATGTATCATTCTAATTAGCAATTAATTAACAATAGAAGATTAGGCTGAGATTTTTCTGAACTGCTTCTCAAGTTTCAGGCTGAACCAGTTGACATTTATAATGAAGTCAGTGCTCTTGCATTAATGACTGGTTGAGTTGTTTTACAAGATTTCTGAAGGTGGCTTCCATTAGCATTGCTACCAGGTAGAAATTAAAGGGTTTGGCTGTACGTATTATATTTACTAAATTCATAGACATTGCTTCTCTGGGGTTGTATCCTTGCTCAGGATGAAGCAGTATGTGTGGAAAAGGAAAGGGTATTATTTCCTATAGCTTTGGCTGAATCCCTCTTCCAGAACCAGAAATTTAAAGGTCTTCAGAAAAAACAGCTGGTGGCTTTTAAATAAATTCGTATGCTAGTCAGGTGAAGCAAACAGTTCACATCACCAAACACAACAGTTTCACAAACTGTAGCACAATTTCAGTGACAGTTTTCAAACTCACAGTACAAATTAACATTAGACATTCCTCTGAGTGTACTTTCATAAGAGGAGTTTGTTCTATAGATGGAGATCAAGACTGTTTGCTTGATTTATTGTGCCTGAAACTCTCTCATCCTAATCCTCCCTCTTGGACCATTTCTTCTTTTTCTGCATGCATGAAGCAGATGCTGTCATACTTGATGCTTACAGGTGAAGAGTAGGTGAACAAAGCACTGGAAAGCTGATGCAAATTGCAGCAGAAATATCAGTTGCCAAGGGAATGTTGAGCAACACAAAGGCAATGGCTCTCTCCTCTAGATAGTTCTTCCACCTTCATTTACGCAGGACAAAGGCTTGATGTTTTCTCCTCAATGACAGTTTCCAACTTGTCAGGTAATGTGTAGACTCTGTGCCTTTGGGACAGCTGTTTAATAGATTGAATGCATCAGGCTTGTGCAGCTGTTCTGGCAGGAGAGGCAGCAAAACACTTCTTAAATATGCCACCCTACAGGTTCTGCAACTGTTTAAGCAATTTGTCAGCTGGGAAGATCAAAAGGCAACAAAGTTTTGAGATATGGCAAATGTTGAGGTTGATGCAGTGAGAAAAGCAAATGCAGTATTTCTCCCAGTGCCTCTGGTAAAAGGGCAACTCTCTGTCCCTTGTCCAATCTTTAGGCCATTATAAAATAACCTGTAGATAATTTTGTGTGTGAATATGTATAAACAGGTAATGACTTTAATTTCAGTGGTAGTTAAATGGATAATTTTTACAGTTGTTTTAGACATTCCCATACAAGTTTTTGAAACATCTGCAGTGGGTTCTTTCCAAGGTTGCAATAGATTATTCAGTGTATTTCTTGTTTGTGGGCACAGCTTAAATGTGAAAATAAAGACTGACTGCTGAGATGAAGTCTCTGTGCCTTTGAGCATAGTGCTATCTCTCTAACTTGTTTTAAGTACCTCCCAGTTTGGCCACAAAAACAGGGACACATTCATGAGCAGTAAGAAAAGAAATGAAACGTATACTAAACAAGTGCTAAGATCCTGTGATCCATCTTTGGTTTTTATGGTAGCATGTTGGCCTCATAGTAAGGTGACTACAGTAGCACAGCTTCTTAATAGTGCCTGTACTGAAGTGGAAAAGAATCACCTTTGTATTCTATTTTTAATGAATCAAACCTCACTAAGATAATGAGCTCTCTTTGCAACTGAAAAATTACGAGTGACGGCTGTAAAGGATTTGGAGGGATTTGGTTTCATTTTGGAAAACATTGCCACTGTTTTGATGGATTATATTTTTCTTTACTATCTACTTTGTTTCCTCTCCTGCTATGATTTTCTTTGAAAAGCAATATTATGTTTACCTAGTGACAGTGAAGGATAAGTTGTTCTTAGCTGTCAAACAGGAAACTTCAATTTAGGATTGACTTAGAAACGTTTAATAGCAATGTCTTTTTCAGAGTCAGATAAGAAGGTTGGGGAAGTTGGAAGCAACCTGTGAGATATTAAAAAGGGGTCTACTTCACAATGCGTGAAAAATAAAATCATATGAGAGGAAAAACAGATCTTTCATTACTTGTTAGAAAGCAATAGGGAAAAATAAAAGAAGCTTTTTTTTTTTTCCCCTCCCTTCAAGTGGTAAAGAGATTGATAAAAGCAAAGAAACATGAAGTAGATTTTTGTTTTAGGTAACGGACGTTACTTTTTCTCCCAAGTGGACTACTGTACAGAAAGCAAAAATATTTTCTGTCTGCAGAAGTTACAGTGGATGGCAACTTCTCTGCTAGCATTTCCAAAGAAATGGCTGAGGTTACCCCACCCTCTGCCTTAGACCTACTGGTTCAGAGATGCCAAAAACTATCAGGAAGCTCTCTTCCATATCGGACAAGTCTGCCAGGCCTTTGCTCAGGCAAGCATTGCTGCACATTAACACCTTAGGTAATTATCTATTGCTATCCAGCTCTTGTTTATGAGTAAATACAGGGAGAAAGATACAAATAAGACACTGTGCTATGTCAAATGGTGACAGAACTGATTTTGGAATAGTAATGTATTTTGAAAATTTTATTATTTTTTCTATTTCCACCATGAAGTGCCATGTCATCTATTTATCAAAGTTGTGCCTGAACACGAGGGGCAGTAAGCAGTCTATTTTCTTGCTTTGATTGTGAGCGCTTTTGTGGCATATTGCACAGTGGAGTTACTAGGACCCTTGGCAGTGATAAAGGTGTGTGTAGATCTTGTGAGCATGGTGTTGCCTAGGCATACTATTTGTCTGCACTAACTTACGTAAGTTTTTAGAGTCTTGCTGAGTGCTTATTCCTCTTAAAACAGTAACCCTATGTAATTATTATGTTCACTTTGCTGTAGTTAATAGCCTATTTTAATACTGATACCTAATTAAATAGCATAAGGTGGTGTTTGTGGGGGTTTTAAAATATTTTTTAATTTCCTGATCGTGTAAATATCAACATCTCTGGTTGTGTGTGTCCTGATTGTGAGAGTTCTAGGACTTATTACGCCCCAATAGCATAAGGCATCCATACATTACTCTTCTTTCTCCAAGCTAGGCACTTTATACCCTTTACATTATACATACTTGCTGGCTTGTGCCTATAGGCATGGACTTAAGTTGCATAGATGTAGATATCATTACAAGGTTTTATATATTTGATTCACTGAAAGACTTTTGTCTTAAAGCAAAGTTGCTATTCAACTGATATTGTCAAAAGTAGTTTCAGTCTTTCAGAAGAGGAATCTGCTTTTTTACAATGCCATTGACTGTCCATGAATATTTGATTATTATGTCAGTTTGCCTCTATTATTACATGCAGACTGCAGTGCTTACGAAATGCATTTAACAAAATTTTTAGCTAAGCAGCACTGAATGTCATTGTGGCTGAAATACTGGTTCTTACAGTGTTTTGGAATTTACTGCTGTTAGCTTATATTTGTCCAACTTCCAGCCAGCTATTATGTTTAACCCAGCCAGCTGCATCTTACAGTCAGGACCTCTGGCAAATCACAACAGTAGCAAGGACAAGGACTGCTAGATGTAGTGTAAGTCAATTCTGATCACACTGACGCATATTTAAGGGGAATAGCTCTAGGTATCATTACAGTTGCTCTCCATGTATCACGACTGAGATCTGCATCTATTTCCCCCAGTCACATTATTCAAATAAACAGCAGTAATTGTAATGCAATTCAGGCTAGGATTTCATATCTGAATGGCAAAAGTCTAAAGAAAAGCAATGATTGTGGTAATGTTTGCTTTGTGGATTATTTATAGATTTTACCAAGAACTCCATGAACCATGAATGATATATCTATGCCTTCGAAGTAGAGCTTACATTATGAAGGTGAAATCTTTTTTTGTTAGTTTTGAATCAAGCAAATATAAATAGGACAGCTTTAAAATGTTAAAAATTTGAAAGTAATGTTGCCATTCAACATGGTAGCTGCTGACAAAGCTTGTATTGACAGTAAAATTAATGCTAGAAGAGCTTTGCTGTGATAGGGACTATTATGTGAGTTTTTGAAAATAATTGAGAAATAACTGATCCTAAATGAAAATAAACTGAATTTTCACTGCTGCTGAGGATTTTGAAATATTTATCAGGAACAGGATAAGTCATCAAAAAAGTTGCCGTACTTGCTGTTGTCAAAGGTCTGTTCTGGAGTTTTGCAGTGCATGCATGGGCATGAAAGAGTTCTTGAGTAGAAGAGAGGACAGTTTGTTTAATAAGACTGGGGAAGAAGCAGGGGATTTGACATTCTCCAATGTTCTGAATAAAGAATCTTCATTATATTCATCATAACTGAGTCTTATCCCTTCTCTCTAAATAGTGCTGCAGCTTGCATGCATCTAATCATACAAGGAGACAGGAGGTTTCATCCCGCTCATTTCCTTCTGCACTCAAGTGCAATTTGGCCTGAGATTACGATGATTCACAATGCATTTTATTAGAAACATTAAACAGAAAAATGACAAATTCATGTCCCTCCCTACCAAAGCCATTAGCAACTGATTCTCCAGTAACCCATGAAAACAAATAAACAAGAAAATAACAGAAAATTCAGAAAGGTCTCTGAAATGAGAGAAATCTGACATACAGAACAGTAAGGTGCAGATGCACTTACTTAATATATATGCTATGTGCACTGAAGGTAAAAATATTTAAAATTAATTTTTTTTCACTGAAAGAATGAGATATTAATAATGGTGACCTTCTTGCAGATGTTAATCTAATTCAAGAACTGGAGGTAACCCATGAATGGGCATGCTTTTAAGGGAGTGCACAGAGGCCTTGGGAGAATGTGGAAGTCCCTGAAGAAATGTATATGATTAAGTACGTATTTTGAGTTTGGTATGGGTAAGGAGAAACACATTAAAAACTGCCAGGTTGCTATGACCTTAAACAACAACCTTTCAGAAGAAAGCCCGCTGTGGTACCATCAACACATTTTGGGTTTAGCATAGCTTTACCCTAATGGAAATGGAATATGCAGTACTGGCTCAGCTTTTAGAAGTCTAAAAAGGTCTAAATAAGAATCTGTGTCTTACAGTATGATAAAATCAATGTTAAACCCTCAAGTCCTACAGTGTTCTTTACTGCTAGCAGACAGATATCCATGATGGTGGACCAAACATGAAACCGTAAATGTCTAATCTTATGTAGGAATGCATGTGAGTAAAATGAAGGTGTAAATTCTTAAAATGGCATTCCTATCAAAGATGACTTTGGGCAGGGAAACAGAGATGTCTGGGCCTCCTGTTCATTGATATTAAGTTAAGCAGTTTGACTACCCTTCCCTCCTCAGTGCCTCTTTTGTATATTTAGCACTCACAAAAAATAAGAGGAAAAAAAAGGCTGATAGATCCAATAGATCCTAGTTTCAGCAGAATAATAAGCCTAGTAAGCTGTGGCATTTGAGAGAATGAGGGATATTTCCTTGTCCTCTTCGAACAGTTGAAATATTCTGCTATTATTTCCTGTAAAGTCCTGGGAGTAATTGTCAGTAGAAACAGAACATCAATACTAAAGATTAAAAATTACCTCAGGTATAAGTATCTATTTATCTTGTTTTCCTCCTTTGTAGTTAGTGTAATTAATTTTTCTTATAGTTGGATACAGACATTATTTTACTTCTATTAGCATGCAATTTTACACATCTTTTCCACCACAGATATGGATTAAATTAATTCATCATTTATGCCTTTTTTTTACCTACCTGGGACTGAGTATGCTTTCATTGTTTAAGTACAGGATTTGAATGGCTATTGTACAGATATGTGGGTTAGTGTACTTAAGCTATTTTTGCTCCTCTTTAGAAAAGCACTTTATTTGCTACAGTGATGCCATTCTTAACACTGCTTTGGGAGCACCAAACTGTTGCAGACACTTCTTGGAAGAAATAATTAGCATCAAAAGGGACAGAAGAGGGCTATCTAAGAGGATATCTAGTGGAAGGTGTCCCTTCCAATGCAAACCATTCTGTGATTCTGTGACTCAGCAGCATATGACTGAGCAAACTTTTGGTGGAAAGGAAGGCATTTGTCAGTCAGCAGTGTGCCCTGGCAAGCAAGGAGGGTTGACAGTATGCTGGAATACATTAACAGGACTTCAGTTAGATCCAATGGAGTGATTATTCCTCTTTATTTGACCTTTCTAGGCCATTTCTTGAATGTTCTATCCAGTTTTATTAGCAGGGCTTCTAATAAAAGAAAAATCATAAGCTGGAACACATTCAGTGAACAGTCACCAAGATGGTTGGGGAACTAGTACATTTGTCCTGTGAAGAGAGGCTGACAGAATGAGGTTTATTCAGCTTGGAGAAGAGTGGAAAGCTAACAGTAGCCTGCTAGCACTTACAGGTTCGTTAGCAAGAAAATAGAGCCAGCCTCTTTACTGAGGGGCATGGTAGGAGAATGAAAGGCAATAGTAACGAGCAAAAAAGAGAAGATTCAGGCTGCTAGATACAGGGAGAGACTTTATCACGTGAGGATAGTGATTCTGGCAATCCCTATTGTAAGAGAATTTCAAGACCTGCCTTGGTAAAACCCAGAGCAACTTGGTCTGACCTCATGGTTGACCCTGTTTTGAGCAGATGTTTGGACCAGAGACCTCCTGAGGCCCTGGCCTACTTGACTGGTCCTATGCAGGCAGTTTTTAAATCTTCCTGTGAGATATTTCTTGGAAATGATTACCCCTATCTGTATTATTACCATAATAGACTAAAAATTTTGATACCTAAAATGGTATTTAAAATATGCACCTGAACAAAAACTCCAAGATGGACAGTCAGATCTTGTAACTGGATGTGCTGGAGGAACCAGGCCCTGTATTTGGCCCTTGCTCATTTAAAAATATAAATAAATAAACAATTTAGGAAGAAGT
The DNA here is from genome assembly GCA_032466535.1 of Forpus xanthops. Lineage (NCBI taxonomy): Eukaryota > Metazoa > Chordata > Aves > Psittaciformes > Psittacidae > Forpus > Forpus xanthops. Next base: position 20,325 of record JASSUY010013743.1, read on the forward strand.
AGACAAAGTTTTGATCTGATTCACCTTCCTTGCTCACTGTCAGAACTTTTCAGACAGAAAAGAACTATGCACAGTCTTGCATATCAGTGATGCATCGGATCAGCTCACTAATATGCCAGTCCTCACAATGATCTCATTGATTGGTATGTCACTGGACTGAGGACATTCGAATGTGGCCAGTTTCTAAATATGAAAAGTGTGATTAAACAGACTAGGTGTCAATTTTGGAACCACATTTCTCCAGCTGATTAGTGATAGAGAAATCTGTTGTAAGCTGACATGAGAAACTTTGAGTTACACAATGAAGTCAAATGTCTGTGAAGAAGCAATTAACTGAATTCCTTCCCACCTCTACAGAAAGTGCAGTGACACCCTGGAAGGTTGTTTTGTTTCAGAGAAACTTGATGCTAATTAAAAAAAGACTCCATATTCCAGGCATGCACTTTTGGTGGTTGTCTGTAGCCTTGGCATCCTGCTGTGCCCACATTTACAGCTCTGTCCTCCTGTAACATTTCCTGTCTTCTTAACTGTTATCTCCACGCTCACCTTTTTAAACTCTTTATTTTTTAGGACTGAACTAATTTATCAAAAACAACTCATAGCATTTGCATCCTATTAAGAAACACTGTGAACTCATTCTTTATGACCGGTAACAGTGGTGACAATCATTTTCATTTGCACAGAAATTTATTCCAAAGCTTCTAACAAATTGGTATGCAGTGACAGGTGAAGAACTGTAATTCCATTAGTAAATTGTGGTCATTTCAAAGGGTCAAAATAAGCAGCTGTTTAATAACCTTGATCTTGCAGAAGGTGCTGTGAAACATCTGAATGTGAGACATTGTGTTCCCTTTTAATGCATCTTAATAGAGAAAAATAATCTTGAACTGAGTAATAGTTTTCAGCATCCTTAGGCAGTTGTAATTCAGTCCTAGTAGGAAATAAAAAGGCAAGTGATGGGGAAAGATTCTCCATCACCATACTGCATAGGTATTTTCTGGAAGTATTAATATATCTGTTTTGCAGTATTCATGGAAGAGAAGGAACTCACAGAAACTGAATAGTATGTTTTTTTTGTGTGTGGTGCCTTCAGTTATGTGAGCGCAATTCAGAGAATCTAAGTGGGCTAACTGAGAAGATGAAGATGTCCTATTTACTTATGATCTTCACTCAGAAAAGAGTTCAAAGCAGATGGTAAATCAAAAGTTGTCATTGTCTAGTCACTGCAAAATTATACTCAGGAGTGATGTTTTAAAGATGCAGTTGTAATCAGAATGATGCTTCATTTCAGCTGCTGAAAGGTTGATTACAAAATGAGTATAGGAATGAAAGAAGGAGTGATCATCTTAAACAGTAAGGGATTCATCAGCTCTTCTCTCTGAGTCACCTCAAGTCTTTGTGAGAGTGTTAACAGAGCTTCCTGATCCTGACACTGTCAGGGGCAAGGTGTCAGTCACTGTTCCTTAGAGGGACTGTTTCTTCCCAGCAGTCGCTGCCATATTCTCCAGCTTAGCCTTGCCCTCTCTTAGCAGCAAGACTGTCCAAGAGAGAGAAGCTGCATGTGATACTGATATTGTCAAATCCTTTCTCTAGCCACAGCCAACTGGATAGTATGGCTGTTGCAGGCATCCTTGACTTACACCAACATAAGGTCCATGTCTCCTGCTGGCTGTTGAAAAAATAGTGTGGACTTTGTATCATGGAAAAATTAGAATGGATAGTTTTCCCTTTGAGGATAACAGGTTTTGATGACACTTGCAAAACTTTTGAGTGAAAATTAACTTTTTCTTTTATTTTTTTTTTTTTTTTTTTTTTTATATTTTTTCCCATGTTAGATTTCCCACTTTTGATGTGGACTGGAAATGCTTCCAGAGTGTCCCAAGCATGAAGGAGGACAATTCAGTTTAGAAATCATGTTGGGGCAGTCCAGCTTTCAGACACAGTGAAGCAAAGATAGTGAAGTTGGTGCTAAAAGAATACAAATATTTTAGCGCGAAGGATAGTTTTCTTTGTAAGTATTGATTATGAAAGCTTCAGGAACCCCACTGCAGTGCATAAGGACTAAGAAAGATTCATATCAAGCAGCAAGAAATCCACAGTATTCTTACAAGATTGCTTGTCTTCTAATTATTTAACCGAGCTTTATTAATGCAGATTGTACATATAAAATGATAGGTAAACAGGCAATTTTACTTCTCTCCCCGTTGTATAGAATAAGTAATAGTTTCTGTATAAGAATGTCTCTCTCTGTGTGTTCTTATATCCATTTAAATGCCCAAATACAGTTTTGATTTACATAGTTGAAGAAATCCTCAGGATGAAACAGTTACTTCTCCATTCCCTCTCTTATTTTTTCCTCCAAGGACAGACCTCTACTCTTTCTTTCTCCCAGTTGATATCAAGAGCTAGAATTTAGGTTCTCCTGAGTTTGAAGCATTAGTTTCACTTTAACTGCTTATAGCATCTAGATATTCAGATGCAATGTTTTAGAGCAGCAGTTTTAAACTAGAGCAAATTATAAGAAGCTGTACGTTAGGAGCAGTTGGGCAAATTCATCTGGTACTTCTTACAGTTTTCAAAAGCAGAACACTTCACAGCTGCTCATGAATGCATCATGTTCCTATTTCAGGTTTTACCTCCTGACTAGTAGAAGAGCTGCAGAGCATGCCCAACACAGAGTGTTCAAGTGCTTTGAACTTTGCTAGGTCAGAATTTTTCAGAGGCTGAGGAGAACTAAGCAAGGGAGGTGTGCATGGCCAAGGTGCATCTCTCATGTCCCATCTGCTTTTCAAGTAGCCTTTTTAAACATAAAAGGAAAATATGCAGTTTGGTGATCTTTTTCTTTCCTATAAAAACAGAGGGTTATTTTTTTTTAGCATGTTCCCTAAAGGTGTGTGGTTTATAGCTTAAGCTGCATTAAACAGGCTCTCAGCTTAACAGACCAGTTTTTGTCTCTGATGTGTTTTTTTTTCAGGTGCATGCTGTATCTGACAACACACTAGAGGATGGAAGCAAAACCTGGGGATAGAATCATAGAATAGTTATGGTTAGAAAGGACCTTAAGATCATCTAGTTCCAACCCCCGTGCCAGGGACAGGGATACCTCCCACTAAACCATGCCACCCAAGGTTCTGTCCAGCCCAGCCTTGAACACCACTAGTGATGGAGCATTCACAACTTCCCTGGGAAACCCATTCCAGTGCCTCACCACCCGCACAGTAAAGAATTTCTTCCTCAGATCCAATCTAAACTTCCCTGTTTAGGCTTGAATCCGTTACCCCTTGTCCTATAACTGTAGTTCCTAATGAAGAGTCCCTCCCCAGTATCCCTGTAGGCCCCCTTCAGATACTGGAAGGCTGCTATGAGGTCTCCATGCAGCCTTTTCTCCAGGCTGAACAGCCCCAACTTTCTCAGCCTATCTTCTTATGGGAGGTACTCCAGTCCCCTGTCATCCTCATGTCCCTCCTCTGCACTTGTTCCAACAGTTCCATGTCCTTTTTATGTTGAGGACACCAGAACTGCAC
>JASSUY010013746.1:0-22916 GCA_032466535.1 Forpus xanthops
ACCAAGTGGGTGTTCAGGCATTGGAACAGGCTGCCCAGGGCAGTGGTGGAATCACTGTCCTTGGAAGTGTTCAAAAACTGTGTAGATGAGGCCCTCAGTGACACGATTTATTGGTGGTCCTGGCAGTCCTAGGGTAATGGTTGGACTTGATGATCTTAAAGGTCTTTTTCAACCTAGTTGATTCTATGATTTTGTATTACAGAATACACAGCAGTGCCACCTAATCCTTTCCAATTTACCACATCTAAAATGTTGCCCAGTATGGAGAGAATCCTATCAACTCTAATGGGCAAGGAATGACAGAATAGCCTTGAGACACAGTAAATTCTATACCAAAAGTGCCTGAAGGATTAACGATGAAAGATTTCATTAGAGTTACATTCACTAATGAAATGGCTTAATGTAGTTATTCTGAGTCTTGTCCATGAGATCCTGTGACAAGGAATGCTTTTCAGTGCCTGAATGGAAAAAATACTTCAGTTAACATGCACAACATATTATTAAAATCTGATGTGTTAAAGTTCAAGTCTAAATAATGATTAGTGCCAAAAACTTCAGGCCAACCGATGTTCCCCTTTCTTTCTTAATACTTTAGCTGTCTCCGAAGTCAGAAATTTAAGATGACAGCAGAGAATTTAAATACGTTTGGAAACTGAGCTTGACTTCAAATCAGTGTAAGGTTTACTGAGAAATGTGCATTTTGTAAAAGATTATATAAAACCGTGGCTCTCTTCTACTGTGTTTTCATTCTTGTTGAACTCATTCTGAATAGACAGCGTTGACCTTTTAACTTTGATAGTATCAGTGTCCGTATACGCTGGGAGGTCTGTGCCAGACATTGTGGTCCTGATAATAAAATGTTCTACAAATGAACAAAGAAGTGTTATAAATAGGAAATTAGCACCACCTTTCTTCTGTCTTGTTGCTTTAATATTTCTGTTAACACTAAATCAATATGTAGAATACCTTCCTGAGATGAAAAGGGGAACAAACTTCTAATGGCATTACCAGAGACTTGATATAAGGATAGTAAATATCTCTAATTAGTAATTGGGTTTCCTTTCTTGTTTTTAAATGAAAGAACTGTGTATTTCAGAATAAAGATTAATCTAATAAAACCTCATTTAAAAGAAAAGGGTTTATTTTTCTTGAAACAAGATAAAATAAAGCATACAGCTGCTTACTTCTGTTTTTGTAAAGCCACATGTTTTTTATAATCAAAAATCTTAGCCTTTGTCCCAGAAAGCTTTCTTCTGGTGTGGCCCTGCAGGTTCCCTTGCAGGAAGGAGGCAAGTGGGTGCTGGCTGAAGCTGGTGACATTCATTGTGGTTGTCCGTGAGTGCAGGACTGGGGAATGAGCCACACCTTGGGAAATGTATTGAGGTTTTCCCCTGCTGTGTTCTGAAAAATGAATAATGCTGCAAATAAATGTACAAATGTCCCTGTTAAAATAGTGTGGGACATTTACGAATGTTTAAAAACTTCCCAACCAAATGAGAATGTGTAAAATTGCCTGAAGTTCTTCAGCATGCTTGTTTTCCAAATTATGTGAAATTCCAGTCCAGATTCCTGATGGACTAATGAAGAGATTGGATTTCCTCCAAATGACTTGTAGGTTAAGTATCGTGCTAACAAAAGGATGCAGAAAAAAAGGAATGACTTCTAGTAATTTTCTTCTGTCAGGCTTTCTTTTGTAATGTGGGTGCTCAATCCGCTGTGTTTTGTTGCCAGGGTTTTTTTTAATTCTCCTTTCTTTTGCTTTGAGAAGTGCCTGCATCCACAACAGGTTACTTTTTCACTGCACAAATAAAGAAAACCTAGTTTATACCTGAAAATAATGTAGGCTTGTATGAGTCTATTGACCCTATTACCACTGGGATGGTTTTCTGTTGTCGATGAGTTGTTACATCCTTCTGGATCATTCCTATGAGTTATGGTAATGTTGTAACTTCACTGGCAGCTTTGCAACCTAATTCTGTGAGTTTAAGTCCACAGGAAGTGTTACATAGTATGTACTGTGTTCAAGGTGATCTTGATGTCTGTTTATATTGAAAAAGACAATTGCTGGTATCCAGTGAAAGCTGTTGGCAACTTTTCTTTGGAGAGATACAGACTGAAATGTTGTCTGGTGTTGAAGGCAGTAATCTTTAGCTTGATTTTGCAGGTATGCAAACTACTTTATTTTTGAAAGTAATGTGCTGATGGTTATTGGAATCACTCAAATTATGATTATCAAGTTTCTTTAGATGTAAGTTGTCATGATGTTAATCAGTACTGTGAGAGTGAGGCTCAAATCCCTATAAAAACTCAGGAGAGGAAAGTAGCTTCAGTAACAAAAGGGCAAAACCCTTGTCTGCTGCTGCTGTTGCTAATGAACTTCTCAAATGAGATTTCTCCCAAAGTTAGGCAAAATCAAATGTGTAGAAATGAGGGACTTCAATTGCAGAGAACATAGCTTCCGCAACCACCCTGAAGCAGGTGGATCTCCAGAGTCCCCCCATAGTCCCCAAAAAACTCTTACACAGGGGCTGAGGGAGGCAACTACTATCAGAAACTCTCTCTGCAGAGCAGTATTTCCCCAAAGGGCGTCTCCCGCTCACTGTGGGGCTGCATGCACAGCCAAAGGTGTGCTGCTGCCGTCTGTAAGCACCCTCAGATGATCTCATTTCCCACCACACTCCTTAAAAAAAAGTATTCATGAAACTCTTGCTGTGAGGACGGTAATGTATTGAATGGCTATCTGGCATCTAAGTATGCCATATGTCCCCAGAGGTTGCAGACAGCCATTCTGTAACCAGAATTCAGAAATGTCACAAGTGGCTGAACAAACAAATATCACCAGTTAATGGTTAAGCTCTCAATTTACTAAAGCATTTGTTACCAGTTTGCAAAAGAGATCAAACAACCATGAATCATAACCTTGGCTACTAATTAAATCCTTTATTCCCTTCCCTCATCGCAGAAGCATTTAATCTTGGGGAATCAGGACAGCCTGTTGTGCAGAAGTAGATTTTACAGCATAAGCAGAAACAAGTTTACTGTCAGGTTTCCTACTGGAGCTAGAAATGGGAAGGAATAAAATGAGTATATTAACTTTCCCTCCTGGCGTGGAAATTTGTTAGTGCTGAGCAATGACTGATGTAAAATAGCTGCATTGGAAAATTATTTTGGTGGTATACTTTTGTTATTTCACTGAATGGTAAATATCACTTTCATTATCCAGCTGCCTTGCTTATAGATGAGATGTCTCAACTAGATAGAGAATGAGGGATTTTGTGTGCTTTACTAGCTGCCCCAAAATCAAATATTTTACTCAGAAATAATGGACTGTGGAGAACACCCTAGAGAAATGAGGCACAAACCAAAATACTACGAGCAGTTGTGTTGCAACTGAAATTTATTTCTATTTGTCATGTTTTTGTGTGCATTTATGTATAGGATGTATAGCGGCATGACAGTTGAAATCTCACACTTTAGATATTTAATAGCAAATAAAGTACTTTAACTTTTTGGCTCCCAGCTCTGTGAAGCAGAACTTTGAAATCTCAAACACTTTATTTCCTTTGTGTTTTGAGTAAGTCATCCTTGTCCCTAGCAGCAGAGTAATGCAGCAAGGGCTCACGAAACAGAGACGCTATGAATTAGCATTAGCTAACTCTGTGCACCATGACTCAGTCCAAACAGGCAGTGATCCCAGGAGTGGATTTCCATTTTTAAAACATGAACCATGATGTTACAGTATGGAATCAGGGATCTTGAGGGTGTCTCTCTGAGATGCCTCAGTAAGGCACTAAGAGGGAAGGGCCTCCCTATGCAAATCCAACTGCAGATTCAGGGATTGGTACATAATTATTGAGATAAAGTAACTATAAATGCACTCACAGTCTTAGTGATCTGTAGACCTGTGATGAAAAGCTGTATGTTATTAGTTTGAACAGCAGCCATATTTTACGCTGTATCCAGACAAAGTAATCTTTTCTGTCTTTGCTAAATCTGAACAATTTCTGTCACAAAAGAAACCACCTGAGAGACAAAATCTACAAGTAGAAAATGAGGGCTTTTTTTGGTCCTGTTTTTGGCTTTGCAGAAAACTATTTTCCCACTTAAAAGAGTGAGTTTAAAAACAAAACCGAATGCCCCAGCTACATTTGTTGTGCTGTTCAGAGGATAGACATCCACCATTTGCACAGGCAGAACTTCTGTTTACTGGGGGAGATTGGTCCTGAGGAAATTCAGAAATACTTACCAAGTATACCAAAGGCACAAGCCCGTACAGAACTTAAATATGTCTTCTCTGTCCATTAATGACAGTTGTCAGGTTCAGTACAGACAGAAAGCACTACCTAGTGACATCTCAAGTTGCTGGTCTATTAGTATTCCTAATAAGACTTTGATAAAGATAAAACATCTGGAATATCTAACTCTGCTTTTACTGCTGCTTCCCCAAAGCCATCACTAGAAATTTGGAATGACAGTTAGATATTTGTGCCTTTAAAAAGGAAATAAAGATTAATAAAGATTGTGCAATAATGTCATGTTTTGATAAGAGTAAAAGAGTGAGCAAGTAGAATAAGTCATTGGCACAGCTTAAGCTTTTGATTTGCTATTTTAATGTTAAGGGAAATATATAATTTTGCTTTGAAAATATTGTATTTGTTGCTCTTAATGTTTAATTAATGTCAAAAACTATGAAAATCTGTTAAAGTACAAAGGACAAATTATTAATTTTTAATTGCATTTTCAGTTCGTATGCATGTGCATGAAGGGGAAATATATTTATTTAAAGATCTTTAAGATTATTTTGTCTTTATATACACTTAGAGTTTGGTTTTGGGATACATGTGTGTGTAGATGTTGCATCCAGCTACCACAAGATCATTTGGATTGCTAAGTAGTCAATGAGTCAAAAATCTTTAAAATGTTCTTTTAAAACAGTGTTTAGAAACAAATTCATGTAAGTGAAGAAATATACTGCACAGCACTCGGGAGTGGGGGAGGGAGGGGAAGCACCCATAAAACCCCCAAAAACTGGATTTCTAAAGTGACTGTGTATAAAAGCTGTACATGGCGAAATATGGAGAAAATTGATAGCTTTGATTTTGGTGTTCTCTTGTGAAAATGAAACTGGGAAAGGTGGATGGAGGTTTGCTTGGACATAGGTGGAGGTTATGTGGACACCTCTTTTTACTGTGAAATGTATGCAAATCTAGCATAGGTCAGATAGAATCCTGGATTTTTGTACCCTTCTTGAAAGGTGGAGAAGGTCATCATAATAGTGTGTTGTGCTCCCCAGCTGAATTGCAACTACTTACATTACACATTCACGTGTTAGTGAAGCATTTCCTGCAGACTGTTATTGTCTGGATGGAGATGCTCTTTCACCCCACTCACCTTCCTCGCTTTTCCCACAGGCTGCGAGAACACCACCGTGCTGCAATTAAGGTGATTCGTAGGATGCAGTATTTCGTGGCAAAGAAAAAGTTTCAGGTGAGTTGTGAATAGAAAGCTCCTTTTCTAAATAAACCCTTTTACTCTTCTGATTCATTGCTGCTTTCAGAAACTTAAGAGAGACTAACACAATTCATTTCGGTAATGGTGAACTATACCCACTATTCTCTTCCTCGTTCAATAGGGTAGTTGTTTAGCAGCAGGTTAGTCAACTGTGGATGCACTGGAAATAGGCTAAACTCCTGAAATGCAGCCTGAATTAAAACGTTATTTTCTGCTAATGGACTTGACCCTTAACCCTCTGTTATCACTGTCTCTTTCTTTCAGTGCAGACATTCTCATGTTTCCATTAATTCTGAGCTGTGTGTTAACCATCATGCTGAGTCAGTGGGATTAGAGATTAAAACACTACCTCAGCCTTGTTTCTGTCTCTTACTCAATGATAATGAAGTCCTGATAAGAAACCAGAGTGGAAATTTGTTAGCATATTAGAAGGTTTCTCCTTCCTTTTCCCTTCCCCTCTCTGCATAGGTAGGAGGGCTCCTTCCCAGTTTGTGAGATACTAGCTCTCTTTACTCCTCTAGCCCTCACTGTCAGACATTTCCTGTGTGCCACTTCACTTCCAGTAACATTGCAATACCTTAAGCATTTAACAGTAGTTAAATAATCTTGTTGCCTGGTCTCAATAAAAGTTCTGGCTGCAAACTTTCTAAGAATGTGTTTTCTGAATCAATTTCATTAATCCAGTAAAAAAACATGTCAACAGCTTTCAGCTTGATTTAAACCAGGTGAATATATATATGTAAGAAATTCATCATTTTACTTTAATTAATTAATTAGGGGCAATCTCTGGAGAGTTTCACAGCTAAAAAATGGAAAGAAAGATAGGGGCTTAACTGCGCACATCAATTTTCATATGTGACCTCACCATTATTGCTTACAATATATTAAAAAGCTTTTTACCCTTAATATAGACCCCAAAAGAAGGAAGGTGTCCTTTTTCCTACCAATTTGAAGAGTGCAAAGTTTTAGAATCAAAAAGTTGATGATGCCTAACAGTCAAAAACATCATTGTTTCTTTAAGCCTATGCTTGCTGCTGCTTCAAAACCATGATTCTGACTTCCTCATTGAAATTTAGAAGGGCTGCCTGAATTCTTTAGCAATTTTCTAATTTGAATCTTTTTATTTTTACTGAATTTCATGAGCTAAATAACAGCTAAGATTGCCTGAGCTTTTCAGATTTTGTTTCGGTCATGTATAGTGTATTCAGACTGTCACCATTCTGGCTGAAATCACCCTTGTTCAGGTTTTTCTTGGAGAGAGAACTTTCCGGAAGTTTCTGCTAGCCTATTTCACCTGTCATTTTTATTAAAGTATAATTAAGAAAGGCACAATGTCTGGACTACTTGAAAATAATTTTTATACTTATTTTATTGATATGGTCCTTAACACTTGCTTGCCAGTGCTTGTAACTTGGCAAGGGACGTGGCCTGTTTCAGTGATGTCTACTGCTGTTCAGTGAAAAACTGCCTAAATGTGGCCAGTTCCATTGAACTGTAATTTATTTTCATTCTAAGACCTGACTGTGATCCTTTGCTCCATGGTAATTACTGAATCATTCCTCTCATAAATTTAGATCATAAAATATTTGCCTTAGTATTAACTAAACTGCTTAGAAACAAGAAATCTATGCGTTATATATCTACCTCCCAAGTCGTATTTTTCAAAAACAGATTCTGAAAATGCCTGAACACTGTGTGCAACATTATCCACCTGGCAAATAAACGGAACTCCCCTGTGGCAGATGATTTGATAGAAGCTGAAAAAGCATTTGACTGAATAGAATGGGACTATTCAGTTCATATTTTAAACTTGTTTGTACTTGGTATCCCAGTTGCTAATCTGTCTTCTCAGTTGTACTCACTTTCACATCTGCAAAAGACCTGGTCCTGGCCACCTGCAAAATCCCTCAACAAGGTTGTCTCTCATCCTTCTTTAGTAGTTTTTCCTCTTCCTGTGCTATCAATATTAGCAGTTAGTAAAGAACTAAAAATACAAGATAGGTTGAAATGGAATGTGTCTCACGTCACTCCTGTACACAAGTGATACACTGCTGTTTCTGTCCGAAGCAGAATCTCCCAATGGAACATATGGGGTATATGTGATACTCCTCCATAATTTCTGAATACAAGGTTATGACCAAGTTTAAAAAGTTTGGAGAGCACCAAAGTGGCATTTTTCAAAAGCATGTAAGTAACTTAATGCACAAAGTCACCTTGAAATTCAAGACACAAGGTGCTTCTCCTGTAATTAAGGGATAACCACTCTCATTATTCTTTCCTCAAAAGTATGTTGTAAATCTGCTTTGTACTATTGTATGCACAAAAAGTAGTCATAAGAAATTAAAATGTTTAAACATGTGCCAAGTAATGACTATGCAGTTTCTAATAACCTGTCCAATGCACTATCTGAAATGAATGTAAAGCAGAAAATGCATTTTTAAAATGTATTTTTTAGCACTGAAGAGGTCTGCTTTGCTCTTTTCTCCTAGATGTTTGCCTTCTAACCTTTTTGTGTTTATGTAAAATGTATCTTTCTAGAAGAAAATTCAAATTATTTTTGTTTTCTTTTCTACAACTATTGGGGGGCAGGAGCAGGAGGGAAATTCAGCTGAATTCCATTGGACTACTCATGCGTAAAATTAGCTGGAACACTAAGCAAGGCCAGCAATTAAAAGCAGTATTTTTTAGAGAAGCCTCTGAAGCTTTTGGGGAGGGGAAACATAGGAAGAAGGGGAGGAAGAGGATAATTTTGCAAAATAGATCCCAGCATGAACCCAGCATGGTTCTTAAACTATACCAGCTATTGGCAGGATACACCTGTATGCCTAAATTTGCCTACATACACTTAAGAGCTCAATTAATAACAGAGGATGATGACACCACAGGGACAAAAGCCAGTGAGAAAGCAGAGCTTTCCTGTTTAAAAAAAAACGAAAAATAAAATAAATAAAGAGAAGCTAAACACAGATACAAAGAAATCTCACAGAACATGAAAAGCAATTCTTTGTGAAGGATCACACTTGGGCATCTTTTCCTCTTTAAAAGAACAGGAGAAATTTATGCTTTATTTTTAAGTCCAGGTTTGAACATAGTCCATATGATGGTGCCCACATAAAAGCCAGGCATAATATAAAGGATTAGTTCCTTTTTTATGGATGTGTTTATGCTCTTGTAAAGTCTGTTGGACTGTTTCAAATTGTGTAGGAAAGATCATGTTCTACTAGTAGTTAACACAAGTACTGTGCATCAGTTAAGGTGAATGGTTTACAGTTCAGGAAGGGTTCTGTAGATTATAGGGAAAACAGTACTCAGAAACTAATGGTTTTCCAGGCTTTGTTTATCCCACCTACCAAAAAAGAATTTCATATGCTAGTTGTAAATTATATGTCTTTGACGTAGTCTAACCTTACAGCTGAATTTCAGAAGGAAAATCACCATGCCCAGTTAATTCCACTGGCTGGATTCATGAGTAAATAATCTTTGTCTTCCAATTAGGAAAGTTTCTAAATGTCTCAAGACTTATGCAGATGGATACAACTACAATATCAATCACAGATCCAGAGACCAGAGATTTGATCTGATTTCCCATGGTCATTTAGAAATCTGTTATTTTTTTCCTCTTTCCATGTAAATTCTTCCTGTTGAGAAAGCCCGTTTCCTTCTAAAATACATTTTTAACTTCTGGTATGTTTTTCACCATGGCAAATATTCTATACATAGCACAAACTAAAAATACAGGTTGCAATTCCACTGATGACGTGGGTAACTGTTGCCTGTTTTGCTATAATTTCACTGTGAAATCTTGCATTTAGGTCTTAAAATTCATCATCTGATGTAATTCGTCATGGTATGAATCATGAATTGTATGTGCAATTTTTATTAACCTCCACACTGGGCTGTACCAAACAATGTAGTTCAGTGTCCTGTGCTTCGAAGGATGTTCTACCCATTTTATTTGACTGTTACTTGGTTACATTTACCAGAAATTCCCCTTGCCTGGATTCTCCTTTTCCTCGGTCTTCCTCCCTGCACATGCAGATACTAAGGAACAAGAGCAGCCAGTGGTGCACATTTAATGTTTGGTGCTGGCTTTTATGCTTTTTGCAAACCTTTGCATATGATGGACGAGATTTTAACTCATTTAAGAAGATTTTTTCCATCAGTATTGGTTAACTAGCAGAAGGACAAAAGGAAAGAAGATGTTAAGGAAAGCTGTGGAGCTGGCTTCTATTTTTTTCTTCACTACACATTGGTACTGCCTGCTGCAGTTTTTCGTTTCTTCCTTTTACAAAAATCAACATGTTGTCAACATCAGGAGTATTTTCTCTTGAAGGATCAGATTTCAATATGAAGTAATTATGCAGTAATTAGTACTGCCTGTTAAATACCCCATCTTACTCAGAAATGGAGCTTCATTCAGAAATTCTATTTATTCCAGTTTTTTAGTTCTCGTTTTAAAGAGAAAAATGCAACTCAGTAAATGAAAAACAGGAAGGCACATCCCTGGTCTTTCTACTGTCAGACACCTACATCAGAGTACAAATACAGCAGGAGAAAGCTCTGAGTTTGAATAGCTTTTCTGAACCTGGAATTTTCAAATTGATCTTGCATATTTCTCTCTTGCTTGTTTCTAGTACAAAAATAATCCAAGAATTCTTTTTATTTATTTATTTTAATATCATGTTTACAGTACTAGTCTATGGGAAGACTTACGGGTTTATGCCATCATTGAACTGTATTTCTGTCTTTGTGGATGTTAGTTATGATTCATATCTGTGTAAGCAGCCAGGATTCTTGGGAATTCTGTGTGCTCTTTGGTTAAATTAAAGCAATTCCCAATCCTGTTTAGCTTTCCACTAGAGCATACTTCACAGTCACTCAAGGTTAGCTGTCAGCTTTGGGGAATCTGGCAGGCTGAAATTGGTTTGATGAAGCAATATTATTAAATTAATAACTCCCAAAATGTGGGAGCTACCTCCCAAGCAGGCTCAGGAGACTGCATGGAAGGAGCTGCAGCCTCAATTTTATATTGAATCCCTCTTTACTTTTGCTTAAAAAAGAAGGTATTTGTGGTATGGACTTAAGGAAAACCTGCAGCGTGTGAAATAAGGTTAAGCAGTGCAGAGACATCCGCTTCTGATGTAGAGGTGACAAAATATTTGAGTTCTCAAAGAGGGTATGTTAGAAGATACCACCATAAACTCTTTTCTTGTTCTGCAAAGGTACAAGGAAGGAAAAATTGTAACTCAGTGCTGCCAAGGTTTCTGACAAACCTTGAAAATTATATGCAAGGTATTTATAGACAGCATAATGAATGAGTCATAAATACAGAATTATAGAATGGTTTGTTTTGGAAGGGACCTTTAAAGGTCATCTGGTCCAACCCTCCAGCAATGAGCAGGGACATCTTCAACTAGAGCAGGTTGCTCAGAGCCCTGTTCAGTCTGACCTTGAATGTTTCCAGGTATGGAGCATCTACCTCTTTTCTAGGCAGCCTGTTTGAGTGTTTCACCATCCTCATCATAAAAAAAAGTCTTCTTTATATGAGGTCTGAATCTCCCCTCTTTTCATTTAAAACCATTATCCCTCGTCTTATTACAACAGGCTTTACTAAAGTCTCTCCCCATCTTTCTTATAAGCCCCCTTTAAGTACTGAAAGGCCACAATATGGTCTCCCTGGAGTTTTCTCCAGGCTGGACAAGCCCGGCTCTCAGCCTTTCCTTAAAGGAAAGGAGCTCCAGTCCTCTGATAATTTTTTTTGGCCCTCCTCTGGACCCACTCTGGTAGATCCTTGTCTTTCCTGTGCTAAGGACCCCAGAGCTGATCACAATACTTCAGGTGGGGTCTCACCAGAGCTGAGTAGGAAAGGGAAATCACTTCTCTCAGCCAGCTGGCATATCATTTATTGTTTCTGTATTGTTTGACTGATTTGATCAGGGTATTTAAGAAAAAAGGTTCTACCAATTCACAAGTTCAAGTGTTACTGTTCAGTCTTATGTGTGAAGTTTACATCCTACTCCTCTCTCCTGTGTAGTGTTAGAGCCTCATTGCAGCTTCTTAAATGTAGCACTGGCATTGACTGGACTCTAGGTTCTAGATGTAGGATTAAGATATTTTTAATTTGTCACTGCACTTCACTTGCTTTGCAGTTAGTTTTCGTGTTTATTAGTTACAGTCTTTCTCTATAATACTACACAAAAGTGGTTTTATTAGAGATAGGTCAGATTAAGGCTTTCCCATGTGTGAAACACAAATTACAGACACAAGGCTTTCTCCCTGGTCATTCCTTGCGCCAGTATTTTCACAGTATTTCCCACTAGATCTGAAAGCCCAGTCAGTCCTTCTGGAAGAAGAAGTTGTTCTTCCACTTTCAGCCAGGTGCAGGACTCAGCATTTAAATTTCCCACGGCAAGAACTGAACTGAGAACTCTGACTGTCTTGCTGCTGACTGAGAATAAGGGCTTGCATTTGTGAAAGGCCTCTTTACTGTTTGGTGGTCAAGGAATATGAACCATATTTCAGAAGAAACTGGAGTGGCCACAAACTCCTGAGCAAAGTCCAGCTGTAGAATCATAGGATCATAGAATCATAGAATAGTTTGGGTTGGAAAGGACCTCAAGATCATCTAGTTCCAACCCCCTTGCTTTTTTTTGCCTTGAATTCAGTGAATAATCTCTTGAAAGGTGTGTAAACCTGCAGTTACAAAAAGGTAGATGAAATCAGAACTGTCATAATTATCCCACAAAAATGTATGATCATGGCAACAACAAAGATATTTTGGATGTTTACCCAGTGTTAAAAGGGGTTAAAGAACTTACTGTTCACTCTTGAAAAAAAATCTATGTTGGCATAGACTGTTCCTACATCTTTGTGGCTTAAGGGCATCTGTTTTGGTTTTTATTTTACAGCAAGCTAGAAAGCCCTATGATGTTCGAGATGTTATTGAGCAGTATTCTCAGGGTCACCTCAACCTGATGGTGCGAATCAAGGAATTACAGAGGAGGTATGTCATGAATTTCAGTGTCTGTACCCATAAAGACCAGCAAAAGGATGTTTGTTAATGGGTCAGTGACTGGGGCTGGGGATCAAAAACAGACAGGGTTCCAGGTGCCATACTGGTAGGACTCTGCAAAGTTATGGAATAAATAATGGCACTCCAGTAAAGTTTCCTTTTCACACAGGAAAGAAAAGAACTTAAACATCTGACTATTGAGACTTCCAGTTTTCATTATACTTACATGTATTGGCCTCAGTCCCTGCTAGCTTTGACTGCACACTGCAATCCTTATATGTTAGGGGCTGTACTATATGTACAGAGTGTAATACTGTCTCATGCTCTAGTAGAATTGCACTTAAGAGTAAACTAAGAGATGACAAATGCAACAAGTAAGCTGCAGAAGAACAAGAGGAAGCAGTGCTGCTTGTGTGGAAAAGCAATGATAGGCTAAAAATTTGCAGTTGTGAAAGAAGCTAAAGACCAGTCTAAGTCTAACTCTATTTTGTTATTATTTTTATAATTTCAATAATTAGCTCAAAGCAATGCCTTCACTTACAGTCACTCCTTGAACTTCACTTTGCTTGCTTGTGAAGAGCTAGAAAAAATGAAGATGCTGGTTCAGGCTGATAAAAACTAAAATGATTCTTTTTGTTTTGTAGGTTGGACCAATCCATAGGGAAGCCATCTCTTTTTATATCCGTGTCAGGTACATTAATATGAAGGATGTGTCTAAAGCTAATCTAGTTAAGATATCATCAGTAGACAATAATTATTAAAATACTTTTTATTTTGTTGCCGTATTTTTAAACATTGCCAACCAGTTGTGGACTGAAGCTTAGGCAGCCACAACAGTATTTAGTCATCAACACCTTTAAAATAGGCTTGTTCTTATTTAGATAGTTTTAAAAGTACACTTTCTGCTTTCACTGCACTTTTCAGAATGTTTGCCCTAATTTCTCTAGGGCTTGCCACATTTTCAGTTAAATGGTGTGTTATGACTACAGAGTTCCTATGAAATCAGTAATACTCACATAGTGCTTTGATAACTTTGAGGGAGGCACAAAGTACTAAGTTTGTTTGCAGCAAGTCTGACTAATGAAAACACTCGGTTGAATGTAATTTTCAAACTCGTGTTTCTATGTAGTTTTATGGGGGAAAAAATACAAAATGTTATCAAATGCATCATTTAACTGGGCTCATGAGTCTTTTGCGTAGTGTCAGATTGTTTTTAAATCACAATTAAAACATTAACTAAGTTGGGAACAGTTTTGTTCTTTTAGGTTAGAGCCTAAAACTGAGGTTGAAAGTGCCTGAAATGAAGGGCTATTAAAAGCCATGGCTTGGGTGAATGCTATAAAAAGAAACAAAAAGCTGTTTTTAAGGAATATAACTGCTTTTAAGGAATAAAGTTATCAGCCTGGTAAAAGTGTTCAGTTACACTGTGTTGGTGGGCTAGTTAAACACACCCTGTTGTGGCTTGGTGCTATTTTGTTGTACCAGCATATATTAATTTGAAAATGTTTCTTGTTCCACAGAAAAAAGCAAGGATCGAGGGAATAACACGATTGGTGCCAGGCTGAACAGAGTGGAGGACAAGGTAAACCTTAGTTAGACTGGCAGTGAATGAGGACATGGTCTGTGATTGAACAGTGCTTGTTTCATAGGATGTGGGAAAAAATTCAGCTTAAAATAGAGTAGAATGTCTGGCTTTTCCAGGTGACGGGGTGTATTTTTGTGGCAGATTGTATTTTTGGTTCTTGTAATTTTAACAGAATAAGAAAAAAAACACCACATACTTCAATTGATTTTGGTCTCTTTTGGGACTTGCTTGAGTCTTTTAATTGTATATATTACACATGTCTCATTGCTCTGCTTCCTTCCTCCTCAATAGATAAAAGGCTCTGTTCCTTTAATACCTCAGTATATTATGGTCCGTAAGATTTTCCTTTGATCGTTTTTCTGTTGTTTATACAAGTCCACCTACAATTTCTTAGAGGGAGAGATAGCAAACCTTGTTCTATCCTGATTTTCATTCCTTATGACAAATGGAGTTTTCTTTCAAGTGATGTGAAGCCAGAAAAAAAATCAGACATGTTCTGTAATCTCAAACTAACAGTTAACTGTCTTGTAGCCCTTTATTTCAATGCTGGCTGTGCTCGAAAAATTAGATCACAGGTAGAGTCTATGTCACTGTTAAAATATACAGATTTGCCTGTGTTGGTATTAGGGAAAGAAAGTTAGGATAATTGGTTTGAATCCTTTACTGATCTCTTACAGTGATTTGGTGAGGGGGTGAAAGAATTTCTTTACCTTGGGATTGTTTCACATGAATCCAAACTGCTCATTCAGTAGTAAGAAGTGAATATTTTTCTTGAGGAAAAGAGCTTTCAGAGTGTTTCTTCCACAACTGGAGGTATGTGATAACCTCATAAAGCATTTGTTCTGAAGAAATATCCAGTGAATATTCTGCAAACAAAGAGGTGTGAGAAGCACATCCCAAAGAATGCAAACTGAGCACCCTGAACTGTATTGATTCACTTGTGGCATATATGTGCCTTACATATTTCTCCTTAAATACTTAAGAGAAATTTGAATGATAACACTCAGAACGATACTTCAGTCTCTTAGAAATAAATGGCATTTCTAAAGGAACAGGTGCTTCTTGGTGTATAGGGTGATTTAGAAGATACGGACCTACAGTGCATTTTGCAAGAAGAATCACTGTGCAGTGCTCTCAGATCTGAGGCTGGTAAGTGTTCTTACACATGGAAACCTTTTCAAGAAAGTTTGACTTACTTTTGTTTATTTTCTCTCTATAATGTCAACTAAAAGTGTGGAACACTAGAAAATGTCATGTGTCAAAGAGCAATGACTTTTCAGTTTGGACAAATAATTCTCAAATGACAGCTAAATCAGCTTCTCAGTGCTATTTGCAAAATCTCCAATGAGCCTGGGAAAGCTTTGGTGTTGTACTGGCTCAGAGATAAGCTGGTTTGGGGTTATTAATTACTCTTTACATCCTTACAAATAAGTACACTGTGAATTTATAGTGGCTGTTATTTTATGTCTTGTAATGGGACTGTAAAACACTCTCTGTTTAATTTTAGTATAGCTGGGTTAAATTTTAACTCAGTTTTAAGAAACAGATCCTTCTTTCTTTGCAGTTGCATGAGGTCATCTGTGGTTTCAGAGTTGTATGTTATCTGCCCTATGCAACTAGTCCTATCTGCAGGAATTTTATCTGAAAGTAGCTGAAAGGCTAAAAATAGAGAATTTCAGTTGGACTCAGCAAACAGTGGTATACATGACAACACACTGGCAATGCTGAAATCATGTTTTTGCTGCAGCTGTCAGAAGGCTGCCAAGCAAAGGTTTTTAGCATTTTTTGCTCTCAGACTGGTCTTCTCTTTCTTGTAAAGTGTATGGTACATGGTATGCTTTCAGCATACAATTAAATCCTTCCTGAGCTAAGCACTATATAAAGTATAACTATATTAGCTGGTTTTTAAGGTGACTGTATATTTGAAACAGTTACATCCAGTTTGGTTTGTGACTTAGTTTTGAATCCCCTGAAGGAGAGATTTTCAGTGCTGCAGGCTGGTGTTAATACCTAATCACCTTTTGTGCATTTGAAAAATCTCCTTTAAGTCTTTTTTAGATGAGTCACAGCCTGAAATTATTTGGAAACTCCTAATACGCAAGAAATAACACAGTATTTCCCATGCTACAGGAATAAGTTTAATTCTTCCAGTATATCTTGCTCAGTGATCATTAGTATGCTCTTTGCAGCAGAAGGCTGGTGTACAGTTGTCAGAAAACTAGTGTTAAAGCAGAAGGAGAAAAAACTCTGAACTTTCAGGTTTTTAGAACTTTTGGATTCTTCTGCCTGTGGATGCCTGCTGTCACCACATGTTCTGCTACTTGTAGATTACTTAAGCAAAATCCAATTTATGGATTCTTATAGGCTTTTGTGGAGGTGGATTTTAACTTGAGAAGCATTTACAAATAAAGATAATTCTGTGTTCAAGAGTATTTAATTGTCTTTCTGGGACATCATGTCACTCTTGCAAAGTTTATACTTGTGGCGCAAGTAGATGTTCTAGAGGCGTATGTATGGCTGGCAGTACAGAGGGAAACTGGCACGTCAAAGGAACATTTTAAAATTACAATGGTTAGAGCAGTATGGCAGTATTGGCAGGAACTGTGATAGTTTATGGCACAAAACTGATTTTCCAAGTATTAAAATCAGCAAAAACAAAGCAAAAAAAAAAGCATTTTCTGCTTTTAAATTTAGGAACATGTCCATTTGAGGGAGAGAGTCCTGTAGAGTCTGTTCATCTTATGTACTAAGTGAAACTTTGACCTTGTGACTTACACAGTTTGTGATAATGCAACCAAAGATTGTTTCCTAATATGCAAAAGCCAGAGGGATGAATCACAGTTGCAAGAACATTCCTGCAGAGTCCTTCCCGTGGAATTTTGTAATTTGGGCAAGCAGATGGAAAGGTGGTTTTGTACATGTAACTAGAAACTGCACGACCTAATCGTCCTTTGTTAAAAGAAATTTCAATCCAACATGTAATCACAGTGCATTTTGACTTTGTGCTTTTTCTCTGTTGCTTATAAAGCTGACAGTAGCAAATGCTCAGCTCTTCTAAACTGAGCCATATTGCCATGGTTGAGTGCTCACAGTTGCAGCACATGCTGTGCCCATACCCCACTCTGTCAGGACACCAGCCAACTTTGGTCCAGGAGGCATGTAACTGCCGTAATACAGTGCACGGGCTGAACTCATAAAGCCCCCAAAGTAGCAGTGGTCCTACATGCAAGTATGTGCATGTAGGTATGCCAGTCCTGTCCCTCAGAGAATGTTGTTGAGCAGGATTACAGTGGGAAATCAATTTACTTATGGTAACCAGCCTTTTCTCTTTTTATCCTGAAGTGTTCAGCCTACCCCCAAGAAACCTGGCCACTGCTGGCCTGTGGCCAAAGTCAAAATCAGTTTTCCCAGATGGGCATA
Organism: Forpus xanthops; assembly: GCA_032466535.1. NCBI lineage: Eukaryota > Metazoa > Chordata > Aves > Psittaciformes > Psittacidae > Forpus > Forpus xanthops. Next base: position 17,529 of record JASSUY010013746.1, read on the forward strand.
GCTGTGTGTATGCGGCGCTGTTAACCCTCACACAGGGAGCACTGCATGCCAATGGTTTAATTCTGGGTATGCCCAGCAGCTTGATCAAGGAACAAGCCCATAGCACACTCAAGAACTTCTGTGTGGTACATCTCTTTTCTTTGCACTGCTTTAATTTTAGCTTAGCTATAAATGACTGTAATTCTAACTTTTTAGAGTAAATTAATCTGTTCTCTTTTTTTTGATCTTTTGCTGACAATTAATTTAGATAAAACAGGCTCAGCTTGCACTTTTCAGGTAATCATCTGAGCTTATTGCTCGGCTGCTCTAAAGTAAATAAGTCTTAAATATGGCCACTGCACAAAATCATCTAGAATATATAGCAAGGGCTAAAACTGACGGTCCCTGGACAGGCTTTGGTGCCTACATACCAGACTGCCCCAGATGTAGGTTAAGTCCTGCCTGTGGACCTCCCAGAGTAGAATAACAGAACCCAGATTTACAAAATAATTTTGAAAAGCATTCTGAGCAGTAGACATTATGCTCTGTTCTCTGTTTAATCATTTTAAAAACAGGACTTAATCTTCCTCAGTGACTTGGGCACCTTAAAATTTACCTTTTAAGAGTAGTTGTAGCAATCCAAATGAATTTTCTGTGTGTCTCTTCAATATAGTCAGAACTATTCCTTTATCTGACAGTACAGTATTAAGATCAGTATTGTCAAGGTCACAACTAAAATCTTATGGTCTTTTTCAGTTATATAGTACACTAGAAGTAATGCTGTCTACTGCTAAATTTTAAGTTGTAGAGACTTAAATTGAGAAGATATGTGCTAGTGAGACATGTGACACCTTTTAATGTGAATCCAACAATTTTGCAAGACAGTGTTCTTTCCACGCATGTGCACCCTTTGCATGCTTATTAGCTGAAAACATGTGCCCGTGTATTCTGATGAGTACTAACATAAAAAGCAGTATTCAGAACTTCAAATATGTAGCGTAGCCCTGAACAAAGAATCATTTCACTTTTTCAGGTTTACTTTCAAAGCAGATAGCACCACTTTTAAAACCAATTAGAAAATGATCTATACTGTGAAAGCATCTGCCATAAAACAGATGCTAATGTAGTGTTTGAGTTGCCTACTTTGCACAGTTCTTTTGAGTTCTGGTTGTGGTGATTCAGTTTTCTGTCTTCCGTTTGCAGTGTCCTTGGCTGTTAAATGTATAGATCAAATGTTCAACAAAACTGATACATTTTTCACTGTGGGCGCTGAGTATGGGACTTTAAAAGACCAATGAATACAAAGGCTTTATTTGAGGTGGCTTTCAAAAAGTGGTGAAGACTGGTGTGTTACAACATTTATATATGTGGTATGACATTTTCTTCTGGCTAAATAATTTTCTGTAATTGTTTCACCAGAGCACTGGTACTATCCGCAGACGCATATATTAGAAATCACTTGGGCTGGAACCTTTTTAAACACAGTCCAGATGAGCAGAATGACCATTGACAAGTCTAGGTCCAGTGTCTGATTTTATTCTTGCTCTTTTCTGCTCTTGCTTTCTAGTCAACTAATAGTTCCTCGCTGCAAAAAGTTTCGTATCTAACATTTCTTTTGTTGATTTGTTCAGAAATATATGAACTCGAGTTATATATTGCAGAGTAATTTCACTGTAGTGTTAATAAATCTGCTGTTTTATTGTAACACAGGGTAAACTGTAATCATGCCATTTCTAATAATGAACTCCCAGCCCATCCAACACAGAAAGGTTTATGATATGCTCCAGAGCCTGTTAAAAGCCTTTGACCTGGCAAGCTGTGAAGCAGTCCTTTAAATCAAAGCATAAGGTAGCCCTGATGAGAAAATATTTCAGCTTCACTTCAGGGTACATAGAAGAATTAAGCTTTATCAAAGTTTTATGCCTTTAAGAAGACTTTTTCTTTTAGTTGTTAAGATACAGTTTTGCTTGTTAGCGCAGATGTGTTACATGACAGCATAAATGGAAGTATGGATCTGTACATATATGTGTACTCATTACTGGACATTCAGTATTTACAATCTTAAGAGCATACATTAGGTAGTTCAACATTTACTTAGAAAAGTATTATCTCATCTACTTCTTCCTGGGTTCTCAAATACAAGGCTTCATGTTGACAGCTTGTTAACCTAAAAGAATTCTTTGTGTGTGGCCAGTCTTGCAATTTTATGTGAATATCTGCAGCATCTAACGTAGGATCAAACCTTGGTGGTTTGGGGCTGTTTGGGTTTTTTTTTGTCCATGTTAATGGCATTCTGTTGCCTGTGGGGACAGTTACTGTGCTTCCTCACATAACATAGCAATTAGTGCAAACTTCAAAAAGGCCTTGACTGACGGTGGCTTTCTTTCACATCAGTATGTAACAGGGAGAAACATTTTGGCTTTATTTTTAATTGAATAATGATGCTGAAAAACTGATGGTAAAAGGCTGAAAAACAGCCATCTGAAGTTCTGGTCAGTGCTAGAAAGCATGTTTAAAGCCGTGAATCATCAGTTGGAAGAGATGGCTTCAGAAAGTGTCTGGCATGGAAATCTTCAGCACTTTGGAGGCTGAACATGCATTAGGCAGTTCAGGTATTTAATATTGGCAGCTTCTGCAATAGGTGTGTGAGGATTTGCCTTCCTGATACCTAAAAACAGAACTAAAAAACGGTGATTTCAGACGGAAATTTTGAAAGATATGTGAAACCAATAAAAATAAAAAGAACAACTGCCAAGCAGTTACTCATCTTCTATGTAGTTCTTGCAATAATGCAGAAATAATAACCTGAGGGATGTGGAGGAATATTAAGAAGCATATGGAAGATTAAGAATCCCTATTAATTTAATCTTCAGTCCTTTTCCAGATGCTGAAGTACAAGCATCTGGAAGCAATTCTGGTGCTGAAGTTTGTGATGGAGGATGCTCATTTTCTATAAATGGTACTACAACTAAGATCATCTTTCATCAATCTAGGTCGTTAGGCAGCCTTACAATTTTAATACTTTACCTCTCACCAATCTGATTATATTTCAGGGGGTAAACAATAAAAAACTGCAAATTTCCATCTCCAGTGTTCTATGTATCCGTGTATCAGGTATACATGGTAAAAATGATAAAAAAAAACGACTACATGTAGGATTCTCTGCTGCCAGAAGCTTTGGTAGCCAGAATAGAAACAAATTGAGCGAGAGGTTGGTAAAGTCATGAAGAAGGGCTCATCAAGGATCCTTAAGTAGGAGGTGTGTATGTAAACTGCAGTTTAGCAAGTATTTTAAACAGCAGTCAGTGATGAATTGGTTACAAAAGGAAAAGCATGATTTTATCTTACAAGTACTTTCTTACATTCTTTTTTTTAAGGCACTGCTGCAAGCCTTCCACCCAAAACAAGATAACTGTGGCAGATAAACTTTGGTCTTGTCCAACGTAGCCCTTTTTATTCTAGGATTTTATACACAGCTCCTTGCTGTTGGGTTTGGTCACATACAGCCACATGCAGCTGAACACTGCTGTACAGTGTCTTAGACCTGCCCTGTTTAGGAAGGCTGTGGAAGCAGACCTCTGTGCCTCTCTAGAGGGGATTCATGTGAGTTTTTGCTGCACCATACCATGAAGACTGTAAGGTCTTTGGAACCAGAGCCCTCACTTTCATCCATTTGTTAAAACCAATTTTATCTGTTTGCAGATAGTTAGCTCCTATCACAGCAGAAATTAAAAGCAATCAATTTTGGCATTCATTTTGAAATTTAGTATACACAGTGTTAAGTACTGCCTATAACCTGTAGGGTATTATATATATTAGATATAGTTACAAACCTCATCTAAAGAGCAATATTACAAGCTATTGTGATGTCTGTTTCTGAAGTGTCAGCTCTTGGATGAGAGGAAACATGATTGTATTAAAACTGCAGATCTAGCATTGAATATTAATAGCCACAAATGGAGCTCATTAGCTTATGTGCAGGTAAAGAGAGTATATATTTCCTCAATGCTCTCAAAGTTGAACAAGAGAAAATACTATCTTTATTCTAGGGAAGAGTGACTGAAGGTAGTTCCCACTAACACACAGTCAATGTGCTAATATTCAAAAGCAATGAATAATTAACCTCTGGTTAGTCACATGCAGTCAACTGTGATACTCCTCTACGTATTTTACTAGAAGTAAAAAGGAAAAAATAAAATATTTCTAAAGAGAAGACTTCCCGTTTTAGTAATTTACTGTAGATTTTACCCCAAATGCAGATAGTAGTTGGGAGGCATGATGATGAAAGGCAGAGTGTAAACCTGTGCAAATACAAAGTGGGTTTTATATATATAAATATATATTATTTTTAAAATCTCATTGATTTCTTCCTATTTGGGATATGACTAATGACTGTGGAATTCTTAACACTGGCAATGGCTGTGGACTTGTGATCTGCCTAACTGTGTACTTGCTTAAGAGTAGAAATCCCAGAAAAAATTTACGTAACATGGAATATATAATAGAAAATCTAGGAATTGGGAGAGAAATGGAGAAATGAAATAGTGTGTTACCAGCTGAGAATCTTATAGACAACCTTCAGATGGATGTAAGATCTGCAAATCGAGATGACTTAGTCTTTTATTAAACCACATAAAGCCTGTTTTGTCTGGCATTCAAGGATAAACCAAAGCAACATTCGAAACGTAGCATCCATCATTCTTGTGCATAGACTGTTTACATTTGTTGTGGAATGGAAATGCATGGTGAATATGCTGAGAGAGAATGTGGAACAGTTGTATGGACTAAATACCCTGTAGAGTGGATCAGAGAAGAAGGATCTAAGTGAATAACACATGTGCACAGCATGATATGCAAGACTTTTATTTGTCTTTCTTTTACTTTAAAGGAAATGAAATGACTGTAAGATCATCTCTGCATTTTATGTTTTGGTTTTTTTTTTGTGTGTGTGTTGCAGATGAGCAACTGAAACATTCTAATAAAAATGGCAAATTTTTATATGCTAGGATGAACCTTTGCTGAAGTCAGATTCATCAAAGTTGAAATTTTTCCTTGTCAAAGATCTGGTTTTAGAGTGATCTTGCTGGAGTGGTCTCACAACAGCAGAGTAGAGGGGCAGGATCACCTCCCTCATTCTGCTGGTCACGCTCCTTTTGATGCAGCCCAGGAAACAGTTGCTTTCTGGGCTGCAAACACACACTGCCAGCTCATGTTGATTCTCTCATCAACCAACACCCCTAAGTCCTTCTCCTCAGGGCTGCTCCGAATCGCTTCTCTGCCCAACCTGTAGCTGTGCCTGGAATTGCTCTGACCCAGGTGTAGGACCTTGCAATTGGCATGGTTAAACTTCATCAGGTTGGCATCAGCCCACCTCACAAGCGTGTCAAGGTCCCTCTGGATGGCATTCCT